>JANUWF010000855.1:0-73460 GCA_026120185.1 Voacanga thouarsii | reverse complement strand
GGAGTCTTCTTATCTTTCTAAACCCCTGCAAGGAGTTACAAATATGATTAGTAGTTCTAGAATCAACAATTCAAGTGAAAGTTGATCCAACCATTGAAACTGACTCTAGATAGAGAATAATACCATAGAGTTTTTCTTGGCCTAAAGTTCTAAACACTCTTTTTTTCACTGTCCCTTCTACCCACACTTGAAGCATTTGCCCTTGGGCTTGTTGGGCTGGTTCTTAGGCTAGGCCAGTGCGTTTCCCTTCTTCTTCTTGAACTTTCTAGGCTTGGGCCCAGTTCTGGAAGAAGAATTCCTAGCAATCATAGCATTGGACTGTGGCTTCATGACCTTCTCTGCTACCTGGAGCTCTTTCATTAACTCGGTTAAACTCATGTTTAACTTGTTCATGTTATAATTTAATTTGAATCGAGTAAAAGAGCCCGGAAGAAATTCGAGAACCATATCCACTTGGCTCTCGAGGTCAGTTACAGCCCCTAAGACTTCTACTTCCTTGAAAGTAACAATCATCTTGAGTATATCCTCTCTGACTGATGCTCCCTCAGCCATCTTAGTATTGATGATAGTCCTAAGAGCCTCCTACCTTGTGAGTCGGCTTTTATCTACGAACATTGTGGCTAGTGATTAGCTAATGTCGTACACAGTGGCCATGTACTCGTGTTTAGACTAGAGCACATTAGACATGGAGGCCAACATGTAGCATCGAGCCATCTCGTTGGCCTTCTTCCATGCTTTCTCAGCCTCTCACTCTTCAGCAGTGGAACCCTCCCCGATAACAGGGCAGGTGTCGTAGAGGATATACTTATACTCCTCATCAGTGAGTATTATATCTAAATTCCTTTTTCAATCCACATAATTTAGATCTATTAGCTTATTCTCATGGAGAATAATGGCCAAAGGACTAAAAGAACCTCCACCAACCATTTCTAAAAAATCAAAAATAAAAGAAAACTCAATTTGTGAAAAACAAAATAATTTGTGACTTTGTCCTCATATTAAATCCGATAACAGTTAACCCTATCACTATTATTTTTAATATGATTAATTTGGCTCTTAAGAAAATTGACATATCTTCTTGGGAAGATTAACAGTTTCCTAAGCTAAGTGTATTAATCACCACAAACTAATTTCCCTTCTAGGTAATAATCTAAAAGATAACTCCATCATGGGATGACCGTTTCTTCTCATTTCCTATAGATATTCCTCGCACTATAACCTCCAATATGGGTTGGCCTATTAAAACACTTGTCCCCGATTATTAATTATATTCATCCATTAGTTCTAGATCCTTGTAGTATCCCCATCCTATAGGGGTTCACTCCCAAGGTGACGCGAGGGGACCCACGATCTCTAATGAGGATCATGATGGAAGCCGTGGGCTGTTGGAATGCTTCTCCCATTTAGTATTTTAAAATAAGGGTTTTCTTGGAAAATGTCCTTTGAAAATTTCAATTAAGTTTTCTTTTAACTCAAAAATAAAATACCTAAACCCATAAAAAATTTTATGTCAAGGTTTATACCCTTTGAGAAATTTTTTATGGATTAATTTTATTTAAGTTAATAAACTTAATAATTTCAAAAATTTTCAATAAAATTTTTGAGAGATTTTGATCTCAAGTTTAATTTGACAAAAATAATTTTTCTTGTTAAAAATAAATCAAAATAGTTTTTTATTTTAACTCGCAAAAATATCTAAATCCATAATATTTTCTATATCAAGGATAAAATCATTTGAAAAAATAACCAAGAATTAATTTTTGTTCAAATTAAAATTAACCATTTAATTTAAGAAAAATATTTTTCTTGCTCAAAAATTCTCAAAGACTTTGGTTTTTGAGAAACGCACACATAGCATACCAAAAAAATAATAATAATAAGTATGCTAGAAAATTGTAAACGTTTTCATACTTTTCTATTCTTTTAACCTAAGTGTCCAAATAATAGAATTAAACACATTAATTAATTAATGATCTTGTTTAATCTTAAATTTCTTTTCACTATTATTTTATGCAAAATATTCAAAGAATATTAACTATTACAATAAAAATAACTTTGTCTGGTATGGGACCAAAAACTAATTTTTTTTTTTTTATTATTGTTGGTCCAGTGCACCTGCCACACTGGATCATGGCCCATGGGAAAAGCCCATGGACCTCGGTCCAAGCTCGCACGCCGATCTGGCTACGGCTCCAAGCCACGGTTCAGTCAGCTCCTCTCACAATCAAGCAGTGGCTCAGCTCGGCTCATCTTCTCCAGCATTTCCTGCTATTTTTCTTCTGCGTATTTTGCATTTCTTCTTCTGGTTCTTTTGACCAAACAACATATAAATGCACTTAACAAGCGTCTATGCCCTTAAAAATAGTGGCCTTACACGTTTTATCTAAGAAAGTAGTAAATTATAGAGTTCTTATGCTTCTACTTGTGATGCTGACACAAAGACTATCCCAAACCAGAAACGCGAAGGTTCACAGAAAACATCCAAAACAAATATTTTCTTATTTTAGTTAAGCCTAGCATGCTTCCTAATTTGCCAAACCATGTCTTTGATACCACTTGAAGATTGAAATGGCAAAACGATGAAAACAAAAGCATGCTTACTGAACCAAAAAAATACAGATCATCATGGAAGTTGTTTACCTCTGTGTTTGAATGATCTTATTAGCATTGAAAAAGATGAAAAAGATATCTGAACCTGAATGCTTGAAACTATTAGTTCTCCCAACACCTCCGGTTGCACTCTTGCGAGCCGTCTACTCCTTCTTATTAACGCGAAACTTTTGAGTTTCTAGAATATCGCTACTGTTTTCTCCCAAAGCCAGTGAAAACTATAAAGAGTTGGATTCTCAGAATAATAGCCTTCATTCCTTTTCTTTTTATTTCATGCAATCACAGAGAGAGACCAAGAGAGTGAAATAAAAGCATCATGTTTTTTGTTATCCTCTCACACCAAACAATACGGGATTCATCCCGTGTTGTCTTTTTTTTTTTTTCTTTACCCTTGGTCTTATTCGTTACGCCAGATAAAATTATTTACTCTTGGACTTGAACATTCATAAATAATAAGCCTCAATTATTTATTTTCTAGGCTTCATAAAATAGCCCAATAAATAATTAACAAGCCCAAATAGACCAATATAAAATATCAAATCTTTTATTTTGTTTATACCTAGATTAATTTTTTTATTATTTAATCTGGGCCTTGGGCCCTGAATAATTAATTAACCAATTAAACTAGATAAAATATATACTCTCTCTTGAGCTTTTTATTTTATTCTAGTCCAATAATAAATTAGTCTACTTAAAAAAAATAAAATAAAATCCATAATTATCAAAATTAATTCCTTAACCAAAATTTATCAGGACTTAAGGGCTCTTCCGAGGATCAAAAGACACACCGCCTTGGCTACTAAAATGCCCAAAATACCACTGCTATATAAATAACTGTATTTTGTATTTTAAATATTTCATAATATCACCATAAGAAAATATTGACCCCAAGGACAATGTTGCGTTAGTAAAGTCTCCGACCTATAGGTGTAATGACTAAAATACCTCTCTACGCATCGCCGTACATTTAGAGATGAGAAGTGTACTAACACCTCTCTAAAAAACATCTACCATCCTTAGACCTCTAGTCCAATGATCCACGACTCCTAGAATTTTTCACTTTCTAAGGGAGCTACCCTAAAGCAAACATCCAAGTCATGTTCCCCAGGGCTCTGGATATTTAGATCATTTGAGCAGTCACAAGGGGTGATATAACACAAAAACTATCTTGTACAAGTCTGTCTTAACTAACTAGTCATATATATCTAATATCCAAGTATATGGATTTTACAAAAGAACCTCAACTACAGCATATCAAAGTACATACTTCCAACTTCGTCAGACCACCAATTCATACTTAAGCAATAGAGTATTAGTCCACACTATAGCAGTAATAGTCTGGGTTTCTTCTAAATAGTACTTTTAGAAACTACTATTACAGGTTCTATTTTACGTATTCAAAATACGCTCATGGTATGAAGTGAGTGGATTACTCACTGGTTAAAGATAAGATATTCCTCATTTGGAATTCACAACACAATAACCTAAACATGATGAGATTCACATTCTCATCAATCAGTTAAAAACAAACGTTTATGTGTTAAGTAACCCGTGATCCATACCTTACTATGAAAGATCACCATTCACATGGATCACTTACTTAAACACAATGGATCCTTTCCAAATGCAAATCATGCACAAATAAAATGTAAATTCACAGATAAATTTTGAGAATAAATTCTTTTATTAATAAATTCGATAATTACACCTGAAATCTAGTCTAGAGAACATACATTCCAATAATTTGAAGGTCATTCGTTTTATTTTATCATATTTGTACAGTAATATTTATAAAATATAAAGATATCTTAGTATTACAAATATAAATATATCAAATTAATGATTCAGTCGTTAAATTTATTATAATAATTACCAATTGTATTGTGACTAAATTTGAAAATAATCAAATAAAATTTAAAATAATTTTGAGGGGCTTTGTTATAATTAGACTAAAAACGACGGTTATAATAAATCATCGTATTTGGCATACTCTATTGCAACGGTTAAAAAAAACTGTTGTATTTGACCTACTCTATTGCAACGATTATAATAAATCATTGTATTTAGTCTACTCTATTGCAACAGTTATAATAAATCATCGTATTTGACCTATTTTATTGTGAATAAACCGTTGTATTTGACCTACCTATTAGGACGGTTTGTATAAACTGTCGTATTTGGTTATCAAATACTACGATTGGTATTAGACCATCATATTAAGTCTATTTATTGTAATGGTTTCAAAATCATCATATAAAGCAATCTATTACAACGATTTTTTTACTGTCATTTTTTTCTTTATCGTATTTACTCTTTTTTTTTTTTTTAGTGCGTGATATTTTGTCCGTTAATAGCAATTCTCAGGAAGTGGAAATTAGTGGCATTATTATTTCCCTATTAAGTTTAAATAATTTTCCTAACTCAATTGCTGTTCAACTGCACTCATAGCTGAAGTGTGCTTATACTTGTCGTTTTTTGGCATGTAAGAAACAAATTTTAAGATGTCGGTATCCAAAATTCTTATTCTATCATTTTTAAATCACTCTAATTTTTATAAAAGATTGATAGTAAAAATTGCCACCGCAACGGTGGTGGCTAAGGCTTTCCCATCTTCCTCATTCTTCACTAGAGTATAATTGGATTGAAACTTTTGTGGGGAAAATAATTCGTTTAAATTGAAAAACAATTTGAATTATGGAAAGAAATTATATGGAGATCAATTTGAGAAAATATGATACTTTATCAGTAAATGTATGAGCCACAACCCAATTTTTATATATCTTGAGGCTTTCTTTTCTTAATAACCTTTCTGGTGTGAGCTCAAGCCCATGTAGTATGGGGGCTTAATTATTAGTGAATTAATTTAGAGACTTGTTAGAAATTAACTTATTATTAAGACTGCTTTATGTTTATTGGATTTGTCAGTTATGTTATTTTTTAATTGAACGATACCAACTTTGCAGAGACAGTTCTAAGAGAGAAGAAGAATAACAGAGAAGAGGTGACAGCGAAAGAAGTGGAGCTTGAGGCTTCGAATCTAGGTAAACTCTAATTTATTTGCACTTTGGATTAGATTTAATACGTTTCTAGGGTTCGTAATTTTGAGATTAGGTATAGGGTTGTAGGATTATATATGATTTGGGAATTATTGGGTAGGTTGATTCTGATAGGGGTCTTGATGCCAGAGTTTGAAGGTAATTAATGAATTGTGGTGGAGTTTGGGAGTTGTCCGAATTACTGAGTTGTAATTCCTAGCATATTCTGGTAAGAGTATTTGGCTTATATGTGTTTCTGTTCATTCGTAGTCTTTGGCATCCTGCATCAGTTTTATGTTGTTTGAAATTCATGAAAAGCCTATGTTGGTATATAAATTGGATTGACTATGATATTTTGATGCTTTCAATGAAAATAATAATGTGATTGTTCAAAATTGTGTATAAGGATTTTATGAAATTTCTATTTTGTACTGAATTCTATTTCATAAGATGTTTAATGGTTGTAGATGATTATGGTAGGGACTTCTCAAACAATTCTGTATACTGGCCCATGATTGGGGGATAAAATACCTAGTGTTATGTCTGGCCCTTATTAGGGGATATAATATCTGGTTCTGTTATGACCCTTTTCCTAAGGGTAGGGCTGTTCCATAAAATTAAAAATCGAATGAACCCAACCCAAACTGAATTTTGATTTTTTGGGTTAGTTTGATTTGATTTGGGTTAAGAAAATTATAAATCGATAGTTTGGTTTGATTTTTTTAAATCATGTCATCCAACCCAACCCAACCCAAACCGACATATATATTAATTAAATGTATTTTAATTTTAAAATATACAAAAATATGAAAGAAGAATCCTATTGTGCTGGCTATCTACTTTTCTAATTTTCATCCTCTTTAATTTAAATTCACCTTTTATAACTAGGCTAGTATGTTCTCAAATACATTTATTTTATTCATTTAATCAAATTAATAATAGTTTGCGAGTATTTTTTATAATATGTTTTGCATGTATATTGAAAAGTTTGAAGTTTAACATCTAGTAGAAATTGAAAAATGGTATGAAACTAATCTGTTCTATTTAGTTTATTAATAAACATTTGATATATTTAACCATCATTTTAAATCACTCTAATTTTCCCATTATTGATGTGCTTATATTGAGCAGATCACATTGAAGTCGAAGAACACGTGCTTTGAAGGAGACTGAGAATCTAAATTCATTGCATTAATTTATCTGAGTGATGCAGTGGCTTCTGTCATGAGACGGCCGCCTATTCATCCTTTCATCTTGGCGCAACTTTCGTATCAAACTTGGCTAGGTTGTATCAATTAGATTTGGCAAGTGGAGGAGAAGCACTTGGGATTCAAATGACATTGCCACGAAAGCGGTTGGCATAGAGGAAATATTGGAAGCGGAAGAATATAGAAGAATATTTGTTTATTAAAAAATTATCGTATTATTCTTATTAATTAAAGATATTAGTAAAGGAATACATATATTAGTGGGGTTGAATCTATTAAATAAGGAGGGATATAGTGGAAATTTAAAGGAAAAATATGTTTATTTTGAAAGATATGAATATTTATTTATACATATTCTAGAACAAAAATATAGATATTCAATTTTAAGAGAGGATTACATAGAGAAAGCAAGGATGCACATTTCCAATGGTTAAAACCTTTCCTTGGCCAAGGCAACCTACTCCAATTGCTTGCAGGATTTGCACTTCGACGAAATGGCAACTGAGTCTCCGGCCATTACATTAATATGACAAGTAAAAAAGGAGCAGATGCACATGGGAAATGATAGAATGTATTTCATAAAATTAGCATCTATACGTTCTTTTTTATTTATTTATTTTTTTGGTGCATTCTAGTGTATCCATGTGCTTATGGATGGAACTAGAACTTTGAACTTGAGAGGGAAAAGTCATGAAAAAGAAAATATACAGTAGAAGAAAATGTTATAATTTTTAAAAATTTTTGAGAGGATAAAACGTAAATTTATATAAATTTTTTGAAAACAAAAATTAATTTTTTAAAAACATAAACATTTTCTGAAAATTTTAACGCCAAAGGTCACCTTACCCCTAATTCTTTCAGGGCATGTGCCCCCGCTGGTGTTTTACAAAACACTGAATACGTAATATGAGATGAGCAGTACGGGTAGATGCCAATAAAGATAAGATGAATGGGATGTTGAAAAGGATGGGATCAAATATGCATGCATTTAAAGATAAGGAGTCAAAGCAACCATGATTTCCACAGTTCTCCTTTAGAAGAAATCGCGCGGACATGAATTTAATCCGTGGGAAGAGTCAAGTATCCAATCTAACACCCAAAAAAAAAAAAATCTGGCACAGTAATTGCAGCCACGTGAGTCTTTCTCCACTATAAAATATGCATACTCTGGACTTGCATTTTTGTCATCCTCACATCATCTCCAAATGCCTAGAACTTCATTTCCAGGTCAGCCACTCAGCAAAATGTCTTCAACAGTAGCAGTTAATGCTAACACCTCCTTAAACAGCACTGACGGGCAGGAGATTATTCGCCCGGTAGCTGACTTTCCTCAGAGCATCTGGGGTGATCTTTTCACTACATTTACTTTTGATGAACAGGTTCTACTTCTTTCCATATATATATATATATATATATATATATATGCTATTTATCCTAGTTCCTCATACTAAAATTTTCCTTGTACATAAAATTCATAGGCTGTTCATTACTTCAACATTAACAAAGTCCGAAACAATAAATACTCTTGTCTAATAAAGAAGTTTAGTATTCGAGTGTTTAATTTATTTGAAAGATTTACAGCTTGAAACTTAGCTCGACCTTCTCCGAAGCACACTAAAAATAAATAAATAAAATTATAGTTATGCCCACATGAAACCCTACTAGTTTCGGGTCTTGGCATTGTACTTCTCACATTAATGATATCTTGAGACAACATTTTCGATTTCTATAAATTAGCAAAAAGAATTGTTGTTAAAGAAATTAGGATTAAGTTGAAAAGGTAAAACAAATTAAGTAGTGCAATTTTTTTATTGTGATTTTTTTTATATGTCTCATTGTAGGTCTATGACAAGCTTCTAACAGAGATTGAAACGCTAAAGAAAGAAGTTAGGGATATGTTCTTGGCCATACGACATAGTGATGTGACGGAGAAATTGAAGTTAATAGACACAATTGAACGACTTGGAATATCATATCACTTCAAGGAAGAGATTGAAAAAATATTAGAACAAATTTTCAATCTAAGCACAAACTCTAAAAACTATCCAATCTATGATCTCAACACGGTTGCTCTTCATTTTCGTCTATTGAGACAATATGGTTTCAAAATTTCTTGCGGTACGTGAATCCATTTGAAATCATAATTCATAAATGAATGATGAATTATGCAGTTCTTGTGACAACTACATAGGTTTTACGACTAATTTCTTTAATTAATAAAAGAAAATAATTAAATAAATGTTTACTTATTGAAAAAAAATATATAAACGGAGATAAATAGAATGGGATATAATTAGATTGAACTTTATTTAATTCTAATCCCTTCAAATGGATAACTATCTTACCACCTCTAGTTTAATCTTTACCAACTGAAGATAGGTTTTCTTGTTTTTTGTGCTTTTCTCCCTTTTAACATTTCTTGTCCTCTAAGTTCAAAGTTTTTTACCTTTTCTTATCCCTCCTCTCGCTTCCCACTCAAAGTACATCTTCTTCTTTATTTCTTGCCTCCTTCTTACCAATCCAAATAAGCCCATTTTCTTTTGTACTTCAAACTTAAAAAATATCCATTTACTTTTAAATATATAGTAGTAAGCTAATCTATGCCAAGACATACATGTGGTGGAATCTCCCTTGATATACATCAAGAGTGATTGAGATGCTACCAAATTGTGATAGCTAGGTAACTCTTTGCAATATATACTGGCTTTTCACTCTGGTCTCCCTTCTTCCCATTTAATTGCTTAGCCTTAGAAAATGTAAAACAACTTGCATTTAAATATGATAAATAAATTTTTGAGGAAATAAATATATAAACCCACTTTCAAGAAATATTTCAGGAAACTTTGAGAATTTTACCAACTAGTTGCCAATCCTTTCTCTTATTTTTCTGGATGATTTTCTTAATTATAGGAGTTTGTTGATGACTCAGGTATCTTTGACAATTTCATGGATACCAATGGCAAACTCAAGGAGTCCCTAAGCAGTGACATAAAGGGTTTACTAAGCTTATTTGAAGCAGCACAAATGAGGACAAAAGAAGATATAATTTTAGAAGACGCTCTTGCTTTTTCTACCGCTAGCTTGAAGCAGGCTGCACAATGTCTAAGTTCTTCTCTTGGTAAGCAGGTAAAGCATGCCCTTGTGCAGTCACTCTGGAAAGGCCACCAAAGAACAGAAGCCCGTTATTACATGTCTGTCTATGAGGAAGACGATTCAAGGAATGAAACACTTCTAAAGCTGGCAAAAATGGATTACAAGTTGCTGCAGAAGTTGCACAGAAAAGAGCTCTGTGAGCTAGTGAGGTACCTAATTCCATAAGGATACATCTAGCACCATATAATTCCTTCTTTTAATCTCCATTATAATCTTACTAATGAGAACTTAACAGGTGGTGGAGGGAGCTGAACCTTGTCTCAAAACTTGCTTATGCAAGGGACAGGATGGTTGAATGCTATTACTGGACTTTTGGGATTTATTATGAGCCTGAGTACTCTCGATCTCGAATTATCCTGGCTAAAACATTTGCGATTCTTTCTATAGTGGATGACACGTATGATGCTTATGGAACTCCTGATGAATTACAATGTTTTACTGATGCACTCCAAAGGTAACTATGTTGCCAAAGCCTTCTGTTTGCATTGTACATTAGTCCTTAAAATAGTTGTTGAGTATTATTTTAGTCCTCCCTAATTTTTGCTTGCTGTCAATCTGGTCCCTCAACTAGTTTAATCCAATTTTCAGTTAACTTGAATTTCTTTCAAACCCTGGTCAAAATCAATTTTGACAAACCAAATCATAGCTTAACTGAAGAGATTAATGGGCTTCCAGACTACTTGAATTCAATTACGAATTTTGCAAATTTAAAATTTCTCATTATTTCCAGGTGGGATCGCAAGGAGATTGATGGCCTCCCAGAATACATGAAGATTGTTTATAAGGCTGTTTTGGATCTTAGCAACGAAGTTGAAGAGGAGTTGGCAGGACAAGAAAAGTCCTATGCAATTCATTGCTATAATGAAATGGTAAGGCGACGTACCTATCTGATAATTTATATTCTAGCTAACCATAAATGTTAGTGTATGTATATATATATATCGTTTATGTATGACTAATACACACTGAAATTTGTCTTTCCCTAATTTGATTAGTGGAAAGAGTATGCGAGGTGTTCCAACATTCAATCTAAGTGGTTCTACGAGAAGGATCTTCCAACATTTGGTGAATACATGAAGGCCGGATTGGTCACAAGCACCTACAACTTGCTTGTAGCAGCATCGTTGATGCTGATGAAATCTGCAACCAGGGAAGTGTTTGACTGGTTTGGATCTACTCCAAAAATTATGGTGGCCACCATGGTTCTTGGTCGATTGCTTAATGATGCTTCATCTCACAAGGTCTAAAAAGAAAAATATACAAATAAAAAAATCCATGTATGTATATATGACGTAACAAGAAAAATACAATACTGACTCGAACTTGAGTTTGAAAATATATACCAGACACAATTCACTTGTGTTCAATTATATATATCTCTATACCCATGACCACGTTCAAAAAGGTGAGGAATTTTTGCAATTTTTTGGGGATTCTTTAGAGAATTTATATATTTCAGCTAGGGATGGATTTAGGGCCTCCACTCCCCTCCCCCCAATTTTTTTAAAAATTAAAATTTTTTTAAAAGTTCTTTAAAATTTTATATTCCGCCCCCAAAAATTTTTCAAAACTTATAACATTGTCTTCTTAGTATAACTTCTCCTCAACTATAAGTTCTTCGTTCCCTCCCTAATTTTAGCCCCTTCTTTGAGACTTTTTGACAACTATAAGAACATTTTGAAACTACCCCCTCCCCAAAATGGTAAAAATGTAAAAAGGGAAGTGAAAAAATAGAAGTAAATGAATGTAAGTGTTTGGTCAGAGTTATTTTCTTTTAGATTAAGGATATGCTTCGATTGAAATTGTATCTAGTTTGTTTTAAAAAATATAGATGTGATTTTAAATTTTATAAAGAATTCATATACTCAAAAGATCAATATTCGATCTAGTACACATGAATAATAATAAAACTTTTAATCTTTTACAAATTAAATTAGGTTAGCTTTTTTGTTAAAAACATATATAAGGTGGCATTCTTTGAAAACAATCACTAAACTAGGGCTCCCTAAATTTTCTCCGACTTTTACTGAGTGATAGGCCTTTCAGTTTGTTTTAGCATTGATTGCAAATTTCAGGTTTTGTAGTAAATGTTTACAGGCAGGAAAGTAGAGAAAAGGGATCGCCTCAATAGTTTAAGGAATTAAGAGTGTGCTTGGATTGAATGATTTGGAAGGAAATGAAGTGAGAAGAAACAAATTTAAGTGTTTGAATTGATTTAGATGAAGGAGACGGAAAAGAGTTAAAAATATTCAACTTAATTTTCATAAAAAATAGATAAAAATAGAAAGAAAGTATTTCACTCATAGTTTAAACAAATATGATCAAGAAAATCTACTCTACGTGAAAAGCAATTGTTGTTTTTTATTTTCCAATTTTTTGAAATTATCTTTAGAAGGCGAACGTTTTGATATTGACCCCTTTTTATTTATTAGAGAAACCAAATACTAGGCAATTACTTCATGTCACGTTTTTTGGAAATAAGCAAAAATAGATGACTTCAAATCCTATGATATACTTTGCTAGTAACATTCTCTAGTACACTGTTAAAAATACGATACATATCTATTAATTTAACAAATATTTAATCTATCTTTATCTAATATTATATATACACTATTAAAAATATATAATAAATTAGTAATGATATTATATAAGAATGAATTGACATATGATATTTTTAATGGTGTATTAGATAGTGGTACAAAGAGTATATTAAAGAATACGAGTCAAAATAGACCATTTGGCCTTTGGCCAAAAGCCAACAATTCATTTCAAATGCTATCCACTTCTGTACGACTCTCTTAATAAAGATTGTGATGGGATGAGAAAAAATTGTGCATCTAAAAACTCACATTATGATGATATTTGGAAGTGAGTAATAAAACTCATGTAAATGTTTTACAAGTAAAACTTATTTACATCAGATTTATTTTTATTTTTAAAATAAACCCTAAAATAGTTTTTTTTATTTTATATAACTCAGGTGTTTAAGTTTTGCCAACTCTTCTTGGAACCACGGTGACAGATCAAATAAATTTGAGATATATCTTAACTGGCTAACTTTGACCTGATCTCAATTAAGAGGGTGGAATTTGAACCCTAGACCATCAACTCACAGGACGAATCTATCAGAAGGATCACAACTAGTTGAGTTATACCCTGAGACCACCCGAAAACAATATTTGTTCTCACGAGAGGGAAAAGATGGTCGGATGCTACTATCAATCGAGCATTAGGGAATTATCATGGGTGTGAGTACTACGATTTGCTATATGGCTCTTTTGGATCTTAGCCATGAAATTGAAGAAGAGTTGGCAGGACAAGAAAAGTCCTATGCAATTCATTACTATAATTAATGAAATGGTGAGGCAACCACATTTTTGATAAACTTGATGGTGATTTTTTTTTTTTTTAAGTTAACAAGAGAATCCATAACCATTACTTGAAGGTGCATTTTCGATAAATTCTACTCTCGTGCAATAGGCCTGATGCTTAAATTTTGAGCGTATAAAAATCATTAAATTTAAATCCATCTTTTAACCAAGTTTTAATTAAAATATTAATCCCAAAATACACATACAAGCAAGTATATTTATCGTAAGTATAGTGAACAAGTACACACTAATTACTTTTTATTCATTGTTTAACCGTCCTAAAAAGTGGTAGTATGGAAAAAAATAAAGAAAATTTGTACAATTCAAAGATATAGGGATATGCAATTTAGATAACTATCTTAGAAGACGTGATAACGAACCATTTGGAAACTATTTCAATCAAGTATCATCTTAGCATGATGAAGGAATATGAAGTAAAATTCAATCGTTTCCCAAATCATTAATCCACTTACATAGATCCCACTTCTTTCTCAATCTATGGAATCACTATCTCTTGATTAAATTAGAAGATTTCCTAATCAAACTAATATAACCAAAAAAAGATGCATAAAACTCAACCTTCAATAATTATCCATATACTCTAAGTGATAATAAGTGTCAAATTAGCTAATAACCCTATACTCTAGGCGAAATCAACTAATCTTTGATTACTTTAGTTCTTTGCATTAACTTCGTTTCCCAAGTCAATAACAAATATGAAATCAATAAAATTAAATCAACTCCTAATATCGTTTCCTAAGTCAATTAGAAGCAAATTTAATTTCATCAATTCTTTAATAATCACAAGTAATCAAACACTAAGAATGATAGAAAATTAATCAAGTAGCTAAATTAATCCAAAAATCATGAATTCCAAAACAATATCAAATTACTATAGAAATATTAATTACATCATTATTCTAAAAAAGAAAAACAAAGGTAAAAGAAAGAACTCATAGACAAACTCTCATTCTTCTCTTTGAAAATCTTCTTAAATAATGCTTCTTGGTTTGATGAATTTCTCCTTCAATAAGTGATTTTCTTATTTAATCCTTAAATTCACACTTTTCTCTTGTTTTTTTTCTTATTTTTATAGGCTCCCTTGGTACCAAAACTCATGGTTTAAGAAGTCTAGTCCAAGTAGAATTCGAAAAATACCAAAATCCTTTGGAAGATACCGAATTTGTGCATAGAATTCGGCCATTACAAACCAAACCTGGTGATAGGTACCTTCGACCCACTTGGCGCCAGGTACATTCTGATTTACCCCTGAACATTTGCTCTGTTTTCTTCTATTCTTCCACAGTGGACCTGGCGCCAGTGCAGTGCCCAGACCTAGCACCAGGTATATGCTGGAAATTTCCTCTTTTTGCTCAAAATTCACATAATTCTGTACAAATTCGTCAAAAATACTTTATACAAGAAAAATATCAAATAAAAAGGAATATGCCTAGTTATTAATCAAGTGTATCTCAAATTAGCTTCAAACAACTAGGAAAATAGTAATAAATTAGCCCCTATCACATTCCCGCCCACCAAGCAAAACACTTAGTCAAGAAAATAATCAAGAAAACACAAGCTTTTATTCTTCCAACATTTTGAATCATAACAAGGCTTATAACTTCCTTTCAAACTTTAGATAGAACTTTCTCATTCATCCAACCCTTTGAAAACAATCACAACTTGAAGCACTTGATAAGACATAACTCTTAAAGTCAAATTAAACAAGTTCATACCTTAGTATTAAAAAATTATTTTACCCTTCAAGTTAAAAATATAGATACATGAATCATACAAGTTAAGCTATCTACCAACTCAAGTATTATAAATAAAAAAATTGCACAACTTAAATAGTGATTTAAGGAAAACACTCTAATTTTTCTCTCAAAAATTTTTCAATGACTTAGGGAATTGATAGCATCAAGTGAATGGATACTTTTCACGCACCATATTGGCCCCCTTTTAGTCATCACTCATCACTTTTTTCAACATTTTTTTTCCCTTTCGCTGTCGGAAATTAATAGCCTCAAGAGAGTGCACCGAACAATACTTGCTACTTCTCTCCATATTAACCCCCTTTTCAACAAAATGTCTTTTTCTTTTTTCAAAGATGAAAGCATTTTTTTCCCAACTCATTTTTTACATCTCACATAACAAGATTTTTTTCACTCATTGTTTTTCTATTTCCTCACATTCCTTATTCACAACTCAAAATCAAGTAAATTTTAAACCCATAATACAAGAGTTAGCCAACAACCTTTCTCACATTCATTATATTCTCCATATTCAAACTAGATGAATTAAATAATACTCAAACACTAATGTATAAACAAGATTACCCCAAATTCTCAAGTCTTAACATATCCCATCCAATAAACCATTTTATTAACACAAATCTACCAACTGAATGACAAAACTCATGTCCAAGTACGAAAAATAATTACAACCTTGCTAATGCAATGAAAATCGCAAAAGTTTTGAAAATTTTTTTAAATTAAAATTAAAAAGTTTAGTCAAAATGTATATGAAAAATATATTCAATACTAAACTCTCCCCCACACTTAAACTAGACATCATCCTCAATAGCAAAAAATATAACATGAAAGCAAAGCCAAATGGACAAAAAATAATATATGAGGTAGAAAGTTAAACAATACTCCCCAAGTGCAATAAATTCCAACAGATATCAAATCTTGGAATAGAGAGACGAGCTTGTCCAAGAGAACTTTATTTCGACATAGAAAAGAAAATACAAATAAAATAACAAGGAAAATAATAAAAAATAATTAAAATAATAAGAATAATAAAGACACAACTAAATAAAAGAAAACACACTAAAGAAAAATACTAATAAAAATCTAAACAAAGTAAATAAATATACGACTCACTCCCCCACACTTAAGATGGAAAATATTTTCCTTATTTCTAGGGGACAAAGACACCTAACAATAAAAAAAACAAATATACAAACTATTTTCACTCATCATGCTTCCTCATCAAACTTTTGTAAGAGAAATTAATGCTCATTGAAAAAAGTAAAGATGATGAAAGTAGAAATAAGAGAGGTTTTTGAAAAATATAAGGTTCATGAAAATAATTTTTTTCAACAAAGCAAAATACATAAACCTCATTCTCTAAAATTTCTTTAGACATACAAATATTTTTGTCAACATATAAGTCTGTGTATAGGTATCAAAAGAATGTATCAAACTTGATATCATCATTTAACCCTTCAAAAGATTTGCCACAATGCAAATTCCCATTAAAACTTACCAATTGAGTTCTTAAAGATGGAATTAAGAAATCCTTACTTTGCACCACATCTACAAATGCCACATTATCTTCCTTTGAATGGGGTGAAAGGTAGAATGTATTAGTCTACTCCAAGGGTTTCGCATAATGTAGCATTGAAAGATCTAACTCTTTGAGACATGGGAAACTCAACACAACATCAATGGCATTAGTAGGCTCCAAAAAGCGAGAGGTGCCTACAAACTCGTGTGACAAAGAGGAATCGAAAGTATTAGAGCATAAAGTAGAATTAAAGATCACATTATCCAATTGTTCCTCATATCCTCTCTCCTCGCCTTAGGGGTCCTCTTGTGCAAGTGTTTAGGCTTTTATGGCATTTTCAACCAACTTGGCTTAGTTGTGTTCTTTGATGACTCATTCATTGGGAAGATTCTTCGTACTCCCTAATGGACGTGTTTGTGTTTACAACAAAGGATTTGATTGAAACTTCAAGTGATATCTCATTAAAAGTATCAATGGGAGCGTTCAACCTTGCCAATGTATCATCACTATAGCTCTTTTGACATCGTGCCCATAAATAATTGTCTATGATGATATTTTGAATCTCGCTCTCAAAGAAAAAAAGAAAAATCAAATAAAAAAGAAAAATAAAGAATAGTAAAATTTTAAACAAATAAAAAAAACAAAATCATATACTAATAAAAAGATTGAAATAGTCACAATGTACCTAAAAAACAAAAGTTAGTGGTATTTACAAATGCAATATGTGAAGGATCATGGAAAAACTTTAGAGAAAAACGTAGTGAAAATTTTTCAATTTTTCTGGGCCACATCTAGGAGAGAGTGCTTAATTTTTTTTATTGGTCACAGATTAACCAACGTAGGAATGGGTTGCAGTGGAACTTCTTGCTTTAGAAGGGTAGAAGGAGGTGCCTACTGTTCAACTGGAATTCCCGCCAATCTTCCACTCCTACGCATCAAGCGTTTTCTTTTTGTCTTCCAGAGTATGGCTCTACCTTATTCTTGGTTTAGCTTGGTGAAAAATCCTTCTTTGGATAATCAAAATGCTCTCCAAGATAGGAAGAAGAGAAGGACAAAGACCAGAGAAAGAGAGAGTTAGAGAGAGACAGCACACTAGAAAGGAAAACTTAAACCACGTTCTATCTTTTTTTTTTTTTTCTTCAACCCCCTCTTATTTTCGGCCAACCCTAGGGCTTCCTTAAGCCCTAATGAGCTTGGTGCTGTAGTCAAAAATTATTTCAAGGCTGGCTCAATCCTTTTAATTAATTATCTTTTTTAGGCCTCATTAAATACTCAAGATTAATTAATTAATTTTAATTAGACTCTTAATATATGTCAACATATATTAGCCCAATTAATTAATTTATTCCAATCCAATTCTCTTAATTTATTAATTATATTTTTTGGGCCTTATCAAAACTCAAGACTAATTAATTAATTCTAATTAGACTTTTAGAATAAAATTTATTTCTCATCCAAATAATTATCTATTAAGCCTAGATTGTGTCAAAACAACACCAAAAAAACTTGAGCTACTCTGATAACCAAGAGACATATTATTCATGGCTACTAAAATGATCAAAATGCTCTTACTATTAAATAGCCGCATTTTATCATTTAAAATATCTCCATTTATCACCACATAAAAATATTGACCTCAAGAATAATATTGCTAAAGCAATGTCTCCGACCTTCAGGTGAAATGATGAAATACCCCTCTATGTAACACCCATTAATAAGACTGAATAAATGTACTAACACCCATCTCAAAGACATCTACCATCCTTAGATCTCTAATCCGATAATCTATGACTCACTTGAATGTACTTGTTTATCATTGAAAGCTACCCAAAAGTAAACATTCTAGAGTCACATTCCTAGGGTCCTGGATTATTAGATTTTCTTGGACAATCAAAATGGGGTGATTTAACCTCACTAAGTAAAGCTTAGAAACTCTGTTGCATGAGTCCGTCTTAACTAACTAGAATAATACACCTAATATACAATGACATTGATCTCACAAAAGAAATCTCACCTAATATACATCAAAGTATAAAATCCTAGCTTCATCAGACTACCAACTTATACTCAAGTATGAAGGTATCCGTCTACACCATAACATTAATTGTTTGGTCTCTATAATTATAGTATTTTAAGAGAGACCACTACTACAAGTCATATTTTATGTATTCGAAATACGGTTATGCCTATAATATGAGTGAACTACTCACTGATTCAAGATAAACCATTCCTCATTGGAAACCATCGTATAATAGTCTTACCTTGATTAAATGCCTGATTCCATCAAACGACTAAGAATTCAATTTTACTTGTATGACAAGTATCCATAGTCTATACCTTACTGTGAAAAATGACCCAACACATAGACCATTACTTATCATACTTGGACCTTTAAATGTACAATAATATAAGTAACAAACTAAATTAAATGAATAAATATTTTATTGCAATATGTTTATACAGAATACATAGTCATTGAGGACATACTTTCGAACAATCTCCCACATGCACTACAAAGAATAAGAAAGTCCATAAGTGCCCACTCATATGACATCTAAGTGTCTACGAAACACATTTTCTGTCAAAATCTTGGTAAAGAGATCTGCAGATTGTTGACAGAGGAAATCTGATCGACCACAATCTCCCATTTCTAGATGAACTCCCAGATGATATGATAATTCCTCTCTATGTGCTTGCCCTTCTTATGGTTTCGAGATTCCTTGCATTGTGACACCGCTCCAGAGTTGTCACAATAAATGGTGATAGGCCTATCTATGTGTGGTACTACTCCAAGTTCTATGAGGAACTTCCGGAGCCACACAACTTCTAAAAGCTTCTGAAGCAGCAACGTACTCAACTTCCATGGTAGAATCCGCAATGTAAGATTGTTTGATACTTCTCCATGAAATAGCTCCTCCAGACAAAGTGAAGACATATCCACTAATGAATTTTCTTTCATCTTTATCTGCATGAAAGTCTGAGTCTATGTAACCGGTAGGAAGTAAATCATCAGTACGATATACAAGCATATAATCTCTTATTTTCTTGAGATATTTGAGTATATGTTTTACGGCTTGCCAGTGAGCTTCCCCTAAGTTTGACTAATATCCACTAACCATGCCTACTGCAAAGTAGATATCTGGGCAAGTATAAAGTATAGCATACATGAGACTTCCCACAATCGAAGTATAAGGGATCCTGCTCATTTTCTGCTTGTCTTCCTGTGTCTGAGGACACTGCTTGAAAGATAAGGATAATCTATGTCTAAATGGTATAATAGCCCCTTTACATTGATCCATATTATACTTTACCAATATCTTGTTAATATAAGCGGATTGAGATAAACCTAACATTTTTTGCTTCCTATCTCTAAGAAACTTAATGCCTAGAATGTAGCTAGCTTCTCCTATATCTTTCATATTGAATTGACTAGATAGCCAAACCTTAACAGATGACAATGTCCCTACATCATTTCCAATGAGTAGAATGTCATCTACATAAAGTACCAAGAAAATCACTTTGCCACTGTCTGATTTCCTATAACACATGGTTCATCCACATTTTAAATGAAACCATAAGCTTTCATGGTTTCATTAAAATGTATGTTCCATACTCATGACTCTTGGTTAAATCCATAAATGGACTTCTTAAACTTACAAACCGTTTGTTCTTGACCTCTAGCAACAAAACCTTCTTGGTTGGGACATATAGATATTTTCGCTAAGATAGCCACTTAAAAAGGTCATCTTAACATCCATCTACCATATCTCGTAGTTATAATGACATGCGATGGTTAAGAGAATTTGGATAGACTTAAGCATGGCTACTAATGAAAAGGTTTCCTCATAATCGATCCCTTCTTTCTGAGTATAACCTTCAGTAGCCAATCTTACTTTCTAGGTTTCAACTTTTTCATCCGAACCTCTCTTCCTCTTGTATAACCACTTACACCTAATAGGTTTTATCTTATCAGGCACAGTGATAAAATCTCAGACCTGATTGAGATACATGGACTCAATCTCAGCATTCATAGCTAGCTGCCATTTGTCTACATCAGCATCAATAATGGTCTCCTTGTATCTAGTGGGATCTTATTTCTAATTATCAGAGACTAGATCATAGATATCTCTGGTCCACCTTTCTGGAGCCCTTGTAATCCTCCCACTACGATGAGGCTGAGTTTGTATAGAAATATATGGTTGTGTTTCTCTTAGTTCCTCTATCGGAACTCTATTCTGCTTGAACCCGTAGTGGAAGTAACTTGTTCATCCTTTAAGTATCTAGCATTAATACTAACAAGTACTTTATGCTCTTGAGAATGATAGAAATATTCAACTCTCGTTCCTTTTGGATACCCATCGAAGTAGCATAACTCTGATGTTGGTTCTAGCTTACTTCCTTTTGTCAGCACATAAGCTGGACAATCCCATAACTTGAGATGGTTCAGATGGGCTTTCGTCCAGTGTCTCATAGGGTCTCCTAGGTACTGATTTGGAAGGTACCAAGTTCAATATATATGCCATTGTTTCTAAGGCATACCCCTCAAAAAGAAATAGGAAGAAATGCATGACACATCATGCTTCTGATCATTTCCATCAAATTTCTATTTCTTCTCTCAACTACTCCATTTTGCGAAGGAGTCCCAGGTGCAATTAACTAAAATACTATGCCATGCCATGATGTACCAAGTAATCTTTAAACTCACCGAGGAGGTACTCTCTACCATGATCCGATCTCAAAGTTTTTATTAATTTACTTGTTCGATGCTCCACTTCAGCCTTAAACTCCTTAAATTTATCAAAAGAGTCAGACTTGCATCTCATCAAATAAATATAACAAATTTTTTTGAATGGGATCATCTGTGAAAGTGATGAAGTATTCATAGCCTCCTCTAGCTGGTGTAGCCATCGGACCACAAACATCTGTATGAACTAGTGCTAGTATTTTCATGGCTCTATCTGCCTTTTTGGTAAAGGACCTTTTGGTCATTTTACCTTTAAAGTAAAATTCATACTAAGGCCATTCTTCCAGTCTTAATGAACCTAAAAGCCCATCATGTATTAGCCTTTAAATCCGATTGGGATTTATATATCCCAATCTTAGATACCACAAATAGGAGTCATTTGATATGGCCTTTCTCTTTTTATTATCAGGTTCAATTTGAATATTGCTTACTTGATTTCGAATAAGTTATATATAAAAATGATTCCCATATACGTTTCTTGTACAAATTAAATTACCTTCTCTACTGATGGAAACACCAGAATAGAAAAAAACAAAATATCCTTGATTCATCAATTTGGAAACTGAAATCAAATTTTGTTTAAAACGAGAAACATATAAAATACGTTTTAAAACCAACTTCCTATTACAATAAAAAATAAGCTCAAGATCTCCTACTACTTTAGCCCATATTCTTGCTCAATTGCCTACTTGAAATCAATGCTCACCCTTACTGAGTCTTCAAGTTCTTCTGAATCCCTGCAAAGAGTTACAGACATAGTCCATGGCTCCATAATCAACTATCTAGGAGGATGTTGATCCAACCATCAAAATAGACTCTAGGTATAGAGCAATACCAGAAATAGACTTGGCTAAGAAGTTTAGACAATCTTTCTTCCAATGCCCCTTTTTGTCACACTTGAAACATTTACTTTTGGGCTTCCTATTGGGCTTGGCCTAACCAGATGCTATGGGCTAGGCCCTTGCATTGTTCTTGACCTTTTTCTTCTTGAATTTCTTAGGCTTACCTTAATTCCAGAAGAAGAAGTAGAACAAGAGACCAAAACTTTTGACACGGGCTTCATGATCTTCTCTGCTGCTTGGAGTTCTTTCATGAGTTTCGTGAGATTCATATCTAACTTGTTCATCTTATAGTTCAACTTGAACTAAGAATATGAATCAGATAGAGTTTCAAAAACCATGTCAATTTAGATCTTAGGATCTATCATTGCACCTAGAATCTTGGCCTCCTCGAAGTAAACAATCATCTTGAGTAGATATTCTCAAACCGATGCCCCCTCAGCCATCCTAGTATTCATGATTGCCTAAGAGTTTCCTGCCTTGCGGGTCGACTCTTATCAGTGAATATGGTACGCAATGTCAAATCTATGTCATACGCAGTGGCCATGTGTTCATACTTAGATTGGAGCATACTAGACATAGAAGCCAATATGTAGCATTTAGCCATCTCATCGGCTTTCTTCCATGCCTTCTCGGCCTCTCGCTCCTGATCAATGGATTCTTCTTCAATCTCAGGACAGAGATTCGTAAGAACATATTTATACTCCTCGGCAGTGAATATTATGTTCAGGTTCCTCTTTCAGTCCACATAATTTGGGCCTGTCAACTTATTCTCCTTGAGAATAATTGACAATGAACTGAAAATAGACATTTCTGAAATATTACAAAAAAACATTCATTTAATTTGCAAGAAATAAAAATGTACATTCTTTATATTATTTCTTTGATAATAGATAACTCTTAAAACCATTATCAATAATATAAAGAGTTTGGCTCTTAGAAAAGTTAACAGAGTTTCGTAAGAAGATTAATAGCATCCTGTATTAAGTGTATAACCATCATGAATCAAAATTTTCTAAAATAGGTAATGATCTAGAAAAATTTTTACCGATAGGATGGCCATTAATTCACACCACCTACGGGCAATCTAATGCTAAAAACCTCCAATATAGGTTGTCGATCCTAGTAAATACTCTAGACTTTTAATTTTATTTTTCTGTTAGTTCTAGATATTTGTGAAAATCCATTCTATAGGGGGTCATGCTCAAAATGATACAAGAAAATCCAGTATCTCTAATGAGAATTCTGCTAGAAGTCATAGGGTCATTAGAGCCTCTCTCCCACTTAATCGTTTTTTGAAATTAGAGTTTTAAGCCCAAAAATGGTTTCTATAATCTTATGGTTTCATTAACTTTAGTAAAAAGATAAAATTCAATATTATTCTCTATGTCAAGGATTAAATCCTTTGAGAGAATAAACTATGGTTTTATTTTACTATTCTAAGTTAATAATCAAGTAAAAGTTTACTAAATAACCTCAAATTCAACATTATTCTCTATTGCAAGGATTGAGCCCATTAAGAGAATAAACTATGAACTCTTTTATTTTAAAGTTTTTGAGATTAAAACGTTTATAAAAACCCGTCCTATCTAGTGAGACTTTGGTCTCATAAGAACTCGTGCATTTGATCACAAAAATGAAATAAGCATGAAACCAAAAGTAAACTTTTTCATACTCAAACTATTTATTTATTCTTAAGTGACCAAATAATAGATTAAACATCATAAATTAAAAATTAATGATCCTGTTTAATCCTAAGGTGATTCCATCTTTTACTATTCATTTTCATGCAAATTATTCATCCATAAATAAATAAAACTACTACAGAAAATTAACCTCATAGAATGGTTTCAAAACATGATTACATCAAGAAAACATTGAGGTACAAAACATCAGTAATGCTTTCCTATTTCTTGGACAATTTGTCACTTTCCTTCTCGTCCAAAATTGTGCACAACTAGCTCTAAGCAGAATGGACCTGGCACCGAGTCCGTTGGGCCCACTTGGCGTCGGGTCCAATCTATTTTTCCAAAAAATTCCAGCTAGGCAGAGTGGACTTGACGCCTGGTCCATTTGGCCCACCTAGCGCCGGGTCAGCTCTGGATTTCACCGATTTCTGGAAAAAAAATCTAGCTTTTTAGCCACTTTTTGCCCCTAAAAAATTCCATCAACCATGTTCTTCAATCCTCAAAATTTACAAGTTAAAAGAATACAAAGAAACGCTAAACCAGGCATAAAAAATATACTTTTACAAGCACCTATGCCTGTAACCACAAGGTGTACAATGAATCTACTTAAGACTAAAAAAAACGATGGAAAAACTATTAGAATACATGATCCTATGCCTCAACCGCGAGGCGTACATGAACTCTAGAAATTAGTGTATGAGGGATCACATGAAATCACAAAAAAAATCATTTTTAAATAGTAAAGGAACTACCTTTTCCAGTTTTAACCTTAATACATGTTCCTAGATGAAAACTTGGGCTCTAATACCACTTAAAGGTTCATGGAAAAATATTAGAGAAAAATGCAATGAAAAATTTTTAGTTTTTTCGAGCTACATCTAAGAGAGAGTACTTACTTTTTCTTATTGGTCATAGATTAACAAATGTGGGGACGGGTTGCACTATAACTTCTTGCATTGGAAGGGTAGAAGGAGACACATGTTGTTCAACTGGAATTCCCGCCAATCTTCTACTCTTACACATCAAACGCTTTCTTTTCGTCTTCCAAAGTATGGCTCTACTTTATTCTTGGGTTAACATGGTGAAAGCTCCTTCTTTGGATAATCAAAATACTTTCCAAGAAAGAAAGAAGAGAAGGACAAAAACTAGAGAAAGAGAGCCAGAGAAAGACGGCACACTAGGGAGGAAAACTTAAAACCACGTTCTATCTTTTTTTTTTCTTCTTCCCCTCTTATTTTTGGCGCCTTAGGGCTTCCTTAAGCCCTAATAGCCAAAAATCATCAAGCCCTAATAGGCTTGGTGCTGTGTTCAAAAACTAATCCAAGACTAACCCAATCCTCTTAATTAATTAATTATTTTTTGGGGCCTCATTAAATACTCAAGATTAATTAATTAATTTTAATTGGACTCTTAATATATGTCAACATATATCAGTCTAATTAATTAATTTATTCCAACCCAATTCTCTTAATTAATTAATTATCTTTTTTGCTCCTTATCAAAATCCAAGACTAACTAATTAATTCTAATTAGACTCTTAGAATAAATTTTATTTATCTTCCAAATAATTATCCATTAAGTCCATATTGTGTCTAAACAACATCAAGAAAACTCGAGCTACTTTAGGGACCAAGAGACATATTATCCATAACTACTAAAATGACCAAAATACCCTTACTATTAAATAGTCGCATTTTATCATTTTAAATATCTCTATTTATCACCACATAGAAATATTAACCCTAAGAATAATATTGCTAAAGCAATGTGTCCGACCTACAAGTGAAATAATAGAAATACCCCTCTATGTAATACCTATCAATGAGATAGGATAAATGTACTAACACCCATCTCAAAAACATTTACCATCCTTAGATCTCTAGTCCAATCATCCATGACTCACTTAAATGTATTTGCTTATCATTGGAAGCTACCCAAAAGCACGCATTCTAGAGCCATATTCTCAAGGCTGCGGATCTTTAGATTATCCTCGACAATCACAAGGGGGTGATTTAACCTCGCTAAGTGAAGCATAGAAACTACTGTTGCATGAGTCCGTCTTAATTAACCAGAGTAATACAACCAACATACAAGGATATTGATCTCATAAAAAAATCTCACCCAACATATATCAAAGTATAAAACCCTAGCTTCGCTAGACCGCCAACTTATACTCAAGTATGAAGGTATCTATATACGCTATAATAATAATAGTCCGGTCTCTATAATTATAGTACTTTAAGAAAGACTACTACTTCAAATCAAGTTCTACGTATTCAAAATACACTTATGCATATGATATGAGTGAACTACTCATTGATTCAAGGTTAACCATTCCTCATTGAAAATCATGGCACAATAATCTTACCTTAATGAAATGCCCAGTTCAATCAAACAACTAAGAATTCAATTTTACTTATATGACAAGTACACATGGTCTATACCTTACTTGTGAAGAATGACTCAACACATCGACCATTACTTATTATACTTGGACCTTTAAATGTCCAATAATATAAGTAAAAAACTAAATTGAATGAATAAATATTTTATTGCAATATGTTTATACATAACACATAGTCTTTGCGGGCATACTTTCCAATAACATGAGCTAAACTAATCAATTAAAGCATACAATGTTGCAAATAACAAGATATAGTACCTATTTACACAAAGAACACACACACACACACACACACACACACACACACATAGACATATGGACATATAAACATATAAATATGGTTAAATCAATGAAATTTAAACTTTCATGACATTGTTCCTTGGCAACGACGCCAAAAACTTCATACATAAACTTTGAGTGTATAAAAATTATTAAATTTAAATTCATCTCTTAGCCAAGTTTTAATTAGAACATTAATTTCAAAATACACATATGAACAACTATACTCATCGCAAATATAGTATAAGGAATTAACGAGTATCGATCATCAAAGGAATAAATATACACTAATTACTTTTCATTCATTATTTAACCGACCAATAAAATGATAATATGACAAAAAAGAAAAATAAAGAAATATGTACAATTCAATGATGTATGGATATGCAACTTAGACAGCTATGCTAGGAGACATGATAATGAACCATTTATCAACTATTTCAATTAAGCATCATCTTGGCATCATGAAGGAATATAAAGCAAAATTTAATTGTTACTCAAGTCAAGAATCTACTTATATAGACTCTACTTCTTTCCCAATCTATGGAATCACTATCTTTTGATTAAATTAGCAGATTTTCCAATCAAACCAACAAAACCAAAAACAGATGCATAAAACTCAACCTTCAACAATTATCCCTATACTCTAGGTGATAATGAATATGAAATTAGCTAATAACCCTATACTTTAGGTGAAATCAATTAATCTTTGATCACTTTAGTTCTTTGCCTTAACTCCATTTCCCAAATCCATTAAGAAATAACAAATATAAAATCAATAAAATTAAATCAACTCCTAATATCATTTCACAAGTTAATTAGAAGAAAATCTAACTTCATCGATTCTTTAATAATCATAAGTAATCAAACATCAAGAATGATAGAAAATTGATCAATTAGCTAAATTAATACAAAAGCTATGAATCTCAAAATAATGTCAAATTACAATGGAAATATTAATTACATCATTATTCTAGAAAAGAAAAATAAAGGTAAAAGAAAGAACTCATAAACAAGTCCTCATTCTTCTCTTTGAAAATCTTCTTGAACAATACTCCTTGATTTGATGAATTTCTCCTTCAATAAATGATTTTCTGATTTGATCCTAGAATTCACACTTTTCTCTTGTGTTTTTCTTATCTTTATAGGCTCCCTTGATACAAAAATTTGTGGTTTAAGAAGTCTAGTCCAAGTAGACTTCAGAAAATACTAAAATCCTTTGGAAGATTCCAAATTTCTACACAAAATTCGGCCATTACAGATCAGACCTGGCGCCGAGTACCTTCGACCCACCTACGCTAGGTACATTCTGGTTCATCCCTAGATGTTTTCTCTGTTTTCGTCTATTCTTCTAGAGTGGACCTGGTGCCTAGTGCAATAGCCAGACCTAGTGTCTAGCACATGCTGGAAATTATCCCTTTTTGCTCAAAATTAACTCAATGCTGCACAAATTCATCAAAAGTACATTTTTACAAGTAAATTGTCAAATAAGAAGGAATATGCTTAATTATTACCTCAAAAGTATCTCAAATTAGTTTCAAATAACTAGAAAAATAGTAATGTATTTTCCCCTATCAAGCACTGCAAACCACATGCGAGCAGTATTAAAGGACCCATATATTAAGGTAATAGTTCAAGAAAGTACATAGTTTAATTTGGAATATATTAAAAGGAAAATAAAAAATATTTTACTAGGTAATATTTTGAATTTAATATCTAAATATTTTTTATTTTACTAGGTAATAGGATTTCGATCCACATTCCATCTAAAATGTAAATTTTATAATATTCAACCCCAAAATATAAGATTTATAAGTATTGCCTTTTTCCAAATCCGGTTATTGGCGTTCATCATCATATATGCTTTTCACTTTTAGTAGATTGGTGGTCATCATATGTACAAAGTGTATCAAAATCAAAGTTAAACCATTGGATTTCTAAAAACCAGAAATTTAGATGTGAAACAAAAAGACATAAAATTTAACTAATTAAATTTTATTGTTTCAGAAAATAATTTTTTTATTTGTATTTTCTTTATCTTTTGTTTTTGCTTTTCTGCTACAAATTTTTGAGATCAACGCTAAACCTGCTGTTAAGAAAAAGATATTCTAATTTTCATTTTGTGCGTTAGTATCAAGGTAGATAGTTGTTTAATTTGTTGGAAACATCTTTTCATATAGGTGATAGATCCCATTATTATTACTTGGAATATCAAGTTTTTAAAGAATGTGCGTGGACATTTGCTTAATACTGAGTTGTCTGGTTTGCTTATGTTTGTTAATATACTATATAAGTTATATTTTCCAACGGTAAAACTCGTCTCCTAATAAAACTAGAGATCTTCTAATGTTTATATAAAATTACACTACATCAATAATAATTTTATTGGATGGTTAAAATCAAAATAAGATTTTAATTCGAAAAAATAGTTACCAAAATAATTTTTTTATGGTGAAAAAAAATAAGATGATATGGATAATTTATAATCATATAGATTATTTTAAATGTCGTGTCATATTATAATTAAAAATTTAAAAGGTCTCTAATTTGATAAGTATTAGAGGGGAATGATCTCTCCTTTACCACTAGGATACTTGTGAGTTACTGCTGTGGATCATAAATAAAATAAATAACCTGAGTGTCTTTTAATACTATCATTAAAAATGTTTTTTGTACAAATATACGATGGCATCGCAATTTTTTTTATATACCCTCTTAAAAAGCAAATTCAAGAATTGTCATATAGTCCGTAGATTGTTGGATTTCAGAATCTTCTATAGAGAGAAAAACGAGTTGGAGGAACACTGTTCATTTTACCTCAATGAGGGCATTTTTATCTTTTCATAATTTTGTTTACCAGTGAGATGCAGAGAAACCTCTGTTTTTTCTAATATGAGCTTTGTTTTATTGATACAAAATAGACAAGTGAACTTTTATAACTAGGTGGAATGCATGTGGAGTACCAAAGCTAACATGTAGAATACCACAACTTTTTTCCCCCGTGCCTCACCCACAGCTCTGGTTCCAAAACCACTTGGACTACTACAACTTCCTTCTCCTCCACCCACTATCTCTACCTTTTATCCCCTATCAAACCCTATTCAGGCACTCCTCCGGCCACCTCCTCTTCCATCGTCCTTCTTTCCTCTTCCTTCTTAGCCTTCAACATGCGCGGTGCAATTCCGCCCTTGCCATCGGTATCACCGTCATCCTTAGTGGTGGCCTATTCTCACAACAATAGTGGTGATAGCCTCTGTTGGTTTTTCACCAGCTCACCCAAGTGGTGTTTCTCCTTGTGAGTGATACTCATGCAGCCAAACACATTACAGGCTTGCAACAAAGGAACAAAGAAGAGAGACGGTGGAAACAAGTAGCTAATTTTTGAATTTGTTGTTTTGAGGCCATAGAACTCAACAAAATATAAGGAAAAGACACTTCGTGAATATCGATCGATCAGACTTCAGGCTGAGACCACTTTTTCTACTCAACTTTTCTACTCACATTTGACTGTGGACTCTCTCTCTAATTCTAATCCTATCAGTTTCTCTCTCTTGCAATTCCATCCGTACTCCTTACTTTGCTTTGTTGTGACTTTTGGGTTCTTTCTTGCTTCTGGGTTTAACCTAAGGCTCTGTTGGCTGTGCTTTCTTCTCTGGTTCTTCAAGGATAAGTATTTGGATCTTTGGTTTTGGCTTTTAGTCACTATAAATTTTGAAGCTTGAATCTTTTTTCTTTCTTTGTTACATTGAATTTATGGGCTCTTTGAGAATTGTTTGTGACTTGGTATGCCATGTTCCTCGGAATGAGCCATGAATTTATTGGTTCTTTCAATCCTTCTTTGCCTTTCATTTTTGTTATTATGTATATTTTTTGGGAAATTTTTGGGTGAAATCTCTTCCTCTTTGAAGAGGAAACATACTTGGAAATGCTAAAGAGTTATTTCTGCTATTCATATTTTTTCAATGGGTTTTCTAATATTTTCCTTTCTGCATTTTTTTTCTTTTTGCTCAGAAGAAACCCAAACAAATTGATTAGTTTCAAGTTTTTAAAGATTTTTAACTTCGAGTAGTAATGACAAATTGTCTTATTTGGTTGAATTTTTGTTGTATTTAGCTGGAGATTTGGAAATATTTCATTTTTAATGTCTAAGAAGTGTCTTGAAAATTTGTTTCATTCAAGCTTTTCGGGATCATAGTTTCTCTTAAAAGAAAGTGAATCCTCATGGAAGTGTAGCTAATTTTTTTCTAAAATCTTGAACGGGGAAATTCAATTGGTTATATGTATATTTATCAAAATTTCTCTCTTCTTAGGCTTTTTTTCTCTTTCTAGACTTTCCTGATGGAGATGGAATGTGTGATGGAGTTTCCATACACGCACTTGGGTCAGAGGCCGAGGAAGAGGCAGTGGTTGATTTGGGATTTTGTGCCTCAGGCTAGATTTAGGAGGTTTCTAAGGTATAGGATCTGTTCTTGAGTCTCTATAATTTGTTAAATTTTGGGGTTTCTTTTTCGGGTTTTTGTTTTTAATCTTTGATAGATTTGTGGAAGCATGTAAGTTTTTAATCAGTTCAAGTATTAGAAATCTTCGATATTTAGGAATACGTAATCAAGTGGTTATTTTGGAATGATCTAGCTTTCTTTATTGTGGAATCTATAAATTTTTATCTTGATCTATATAAATAGGAGATGTGATTTGAATTTTTGGGTTGATTGATGGGAAATAGTTTTCAAGTCTAGATCTCCATGGTGGTTATGAGCCTGTTTCTTTGTGAATGGTTGTTAATTTGTTGTTGGCCTTTTTTTTTTTTCCTTTGAAATAGAAAGTTCAGTCCTTGCAATAATGCTTGAGCTTCAGCCTCCATATTAAAACAAACACCCAAGTTAACAATGAATGCTATTAAAAAAGAACCCATCTGGAAGCTTTAGAGCTCCGCCAGCCCCAAAAACTCCCAAATTCCTCTTAAAAGCTCCATCAATACTAAGAATATAAAAGAAACCTCTTGAGAACCACTCCACGATACAAGCTGTATAAAGCTTCAATCAGGAGACCAATTTAAAGAGAGATGTTGCAGTGATCTCCGTAACCAGTTGTTGCATTTATATATATACATACACACAACATATATTACTTCCTCAAGCATGGCGTGACTGAAGATAGTTGTAACTTTGACAATACCACTGCTCTCACTTCTCTTAATCCCAGTAAGATGCTTTTTCTTCATTCTTGTTCTTCGAAACCTTGAAACTTTTAAGGTTTTGAAATCTTGATTCTTTGTTGTTGATGTATTTTGATTTTCATTTCCTTATTTTTGCTTGTTTTTTAGGCCATGGCAGTTGCAAATTCCAGTCTAGGTAATATCTTAAAGCTCTGTTCTAATTTCAGTCTTGTATATGAATTGCACTGTCCAATCTTGTATATGAATTCATTGTTTGGACAATTTGATTATTTTTTGCCATTTTTCATCAGCAAATGGGAATTACAGTAACCCATGAGTTATTGTCCAAATTAAGTTCCAATAGTATATGAATTGTGTTAGTGTTGCACATTCAGTCATAATTCGAAGCCTAGCTGAGCCGATTCAAAGTTTCAAGAACTACATAATTTGCTTTGTAGAGAGGGTTTAGCTTTTGCTCTTGTTAAAATCTTGAATGTAAATGTGCTTCCCTGCTCTAAGAGGTTGAGCCCCATGCGGTGAGATTTTTCAATCTTTGTTGTTTTGTGGGCTGATTGAAGTGGAAAAAATTTATGTCCAGGCCGTGATCAAGCAATTTAGTATGAGTGGGTATCAGAGTTCCGATGTGATGGTTATTGATGATGTTGAAATGCAAAGGCATTACCGGTTGGATAAATTGTACGGGACTACACGAACTGGAAGGGTAATGATTTACAAGTCTTGTTGTATGTGTGGATAAATGTAAATTGATGGTATTTAAATACTCAAGTGCATTTTCTTCTAGAAGGTTTGATTGTTTTAGTAAAAAGATATGCATTTTAGAATCTGTTGTTTAGTATAGAGGAAAGATGTGTTCTACAAAATTTTCAATCTACACTTTTTGTCCGTTGTTCAACTGAAAAAAAAAAATCTATTTATATTACAAAAAGGGAAGAGAAAAATGACAGAAAATGTGCATAGGTAAGTTTCCCAAGGACAAAGCTTCCATTACCAGTCGGGAAATGTTTTTAATTTGCTTATTCCTTGAGTGAAGGTGTGTACTTTATATTTCAGCCAGGTTAAATTTTTTGCTTTTACTACATCTATATTATTCACATGCAACTGTAGAATTTCCTCCAAGAAATATACATCTCATTCATACTAGGATGTTATGAGAAGCATATTGAAAGCACTGTTGGAAGATCAGGGGAAAAGCAAAAAGCTGATTTAAGATGTTAACCTGAAGTTTGATTGACCTTTGGGCTTTGTCCTGAACCCTTGATAAAAAATACTTGTTATGCTTTGGAATCAATTGTAGCTACCAATCTAGGATTAGCTTCCTCTGATCTAGCTGGTCATAAATTTAAAAGAAAAGATCTCAATAATGTGTCATTATACTTAAGTTGATCATCTTTGTTAACACAAGACATTAGGACTGGAAAATGCTCAATGTTTGTTACAAGTGACTGGAGATGGTTGTAAACATGAAATATTATGTAATAAGCTTGAGAGATTGTATTTTCAACTAAAATTCCACGTGGGAAAACTTGTGGTGATTTAGGAAAATTTTGAAATTTCATTTGGATACTCAAGCATTTACATCCCAAGCACGTTTTCTTTCTATATGTGCTTGGCCCTCGCTGGCTGATTGATTAGGTGTGGGTGTGTCTTGCCAATGCCATCAATTGGTCTTTAAACTGAAAATTTTCATATTTTAAGAATTGAGGTTGAATTCAAATGGTTGTTAAGTTTCTAGCACTATTTGCACACTAAGTTTGTTCATAATACTGGTTAAGTTTATTTGAACTCCTAATTATAAATATGTAAGGGTTGCTTTTGCATCTTAATTTGCTAGAGACCACAACTTCTGTTTAGTTTATGTAAGTTTGTTGTGTTGTTTTGGTTGGGTGTTGTAATGATCTTAGAAGTTTTTAAAGGAGTTTGTTGTATTTGTGCAGTGGGCCGCATTCTAGCATTTCTAAAGGAGTTTGTTTTGGTTTGGATTTTCTTTTTTTGTGCAAAATTTAAAGCCTTAAACATTGTGCCTTTTTTTGTTTGTTTTTCTTTTTTCTAGCAATATAATTATCTATTACATAAATTCCAAAGTTTTGAATAGATTATTAAGAAAAAAAAATGAATAATTGAGAATAGTACAGGTACCCCACTTCGCGCCTTGCACAAGACAACTTTACTAGTTTGTCAAGAAATGGAAAAAGAAAATCTGCACAACAAAAATCTTTGTATGTATATATGATTTCACGCAAATAAGAAAATATTATTAATGGACAAAGGTGATGAAGGGGTGTTCAAATTTTGGAAAATAAATTAAATCTTGCTAAGAAATCAAATAATTCAATTAGCCCACTGTGTGAATTGTTGGACAAGCAAAGATAAATTTACAACTATAAGTAGAAAACCTATCAATCGTACTCATTTTATTATTTCATTTGTTGAAACCATATATTGTTGTGACTTGATTCAAATATTTTCAAATTTGTATATAGTCATTGCAGAAGAGGAATTTTGGAGAAAATATATTTTATTTTATTTTATCAAGATTAAAGGAAAATTACATATTTTAATCTTGATTAATTAAAATTAATTCATGAATAAATATAATTATTATTGAATTAATATAGTTGGATTATCATTAAAAGTCCATTAAATCTAATGTATCATGGAATTGGACTATAAAATTGGGCTATTGCTAAAGGCCCATTTCACATTGAATCCAATATATTATGGATTAAATGGAATTGGGCTATGTCCTAAAGTTGGACATTTTTTTAGAGAATCTCAACCCGGATATGATGTGAGCTAAATGAAATTGGGTTAAAATATAAATTAAATCCAAATCACCTCAAGTCCAAATCCATTAGGGTTTGTTAGGAGGTTTCTCAAAAAATCACACATCGATTATTTATGTTAAAGTCAAAGAATCTTAAACCTAGGGGTGGTAATGTTGAACACAACACGCCAACACGACACGGTTATAGCGGGTTAGGGTTGGAGTTTCACGGATTCAGGTCAAAACGGGTTTTCCCGTTTAACTTTAAATGTGTTTGGGTCATAAACGGCTTCAATCCATTTCAACCCATGAACCCGTTTAACTTTTTTTTTAATATTTATGTTTAATATTTTTGTAATACCTTACAAATTTCACTATAAAAAATTAGATAATTTTATTTTATCACATGAATTAATTGAACATCAACAAGGACACACCAATTGATAAGGTTTCGCATGTATTAAACATTAATGTCATTATTGTTTGAAGTTTGTTGGATCTTCAATGTATTAAGTAAATTGGACATTTTTTTAGATTTTTAAGATTAAGTCTTATAAATTTATTAAGATTTCGAAATATTTAGTTGGATGGATTATTATTTTATTAGCTATTTAAAACTTAATGGGCTTTTTAATTGGTCGTTTTAATTTTATATGATTTTATTTAAAATTTTTTGTGTCATGGGTAGACGGGTTGACGGGTTTAAAATTTTATATGGTTTTATCAAGCTTTTCAGCACTTGAATCAATAATTTTCAAAAGAGAAGAATCGAATGACTCATCTCAATTTAGGATTTCTTCGGAAATTTGTAATTACTTTTCATATTTACTAAGATTTTGTATTTTTTTTTAATATATTTTTCTTGTTTTAATTTACAGACTTAAAATTTCTCATCTACAAATTTACGGCACACCCGGTGGGACGATCTTTGCCTCCCATCTTCTCTCTTCAATCCTAAATTCAAGTACAAGCACAAAGTAACTCAATGGCCCCAAAGAATAGCAAATATGCATCTGCTTGTTCAAAGGCTATTGATGTCATGGAGGTTGCTACAACTATTAGCAAGGCTCCACAAGCTTCAAGTCAAGGCCTAGCGACAAGAAGTTGTTGGAATGTACGCGTACTAAGACAATATTTCGATGTAATTTCGACTAAAAAATTAAAAGTTTTATTCTCACAAATTATTTGTGTTTTCTCATTTTAATTTGTGCATGATTTCACTGAAAAAGACCCGTTGTGTTTAAGTAAGTGATCCATATGAATGGTGATCTTTCATAGTAAGGTATAGACCACGGGTTGCTTAATACATAAACTATTATTCTTAATCAGATGATGAGAATGGGAATCTCATCATGATAAGGTTATTATATTGTGAATTCCATGTAGGGAATGACTTACCTTTCACCAGTGAGTAGTCCCCTCACTTCATAATATAAGCGCATTTCGAATACATAGAACTAGATCTATAGTAGTGGTTTCTAAAAGTACTACATGGTAGAAACCCATACTACTGTTGTAATAGCGTGGACTAATACCCTACGGCATGAGTGTGGGTTGGTGGTCAAACAAAATTGGAAGCGTATACTTTGATATATTATAGTTGAGGTTCTATCGTAGGATCAATATACTTATATGTTGGATATATGTGACTAGTTAGTTAAGACGGACTCGTACAAAATAGCTTTTACGTTATATTGCCCTTTGTAACTATTCGAATGATCTAATAATCCAAAGCCCTGGGGAACATGACCTAGATGCTTGCCTTAGGGTAACTCGTTTAGAAAGTGAAAACATTTTAGGAAGTCATGGATCATTGGACTAGAGGTCTAAGAATGATAGATATCATTTAGAGAGATGTTAACACACTTTTCCTTTCTGAATGTATGGTGTTACGTAGAGGGGTACATTTATCATAACACTTGTATGCTGGAGACTTTGCTTACGCAACATTGTCCTTAGGGTCAATATTTCCTTATAGTGATATTAAAAAATATTTAAAATGTAAAATATAACTATTTATGTAGCAAAGGTATTTTGGTTATTTTAGTAGCCAAGGAACGTATCTTTTGATCTATGGAATAACCCGTAAGTCCTAATTAATTTTTTGTCAAGAAAATTGTCTTAAATAAAATGGATTTTATTTTACTCTGGTGGTCTGATTTATTTATTGAGTTAGAAGCTCCGAAGAGATAATTAATTAATTAGTTTAGTGTGTTAATTAATTGTTCAGGGTTTGAGCTCGGATTGAATAATTGGAATTAACCTGGGTCTAAACTATAATAAACTACAGTATTTAACTGATTTATTTGGGTTGTATAATTAATTATTTATTGGGCTTATATTTAGTCCTAGTTTGAATTATTAATTTGGCCCAATAGACTAGACCAGGGTTTAATAGGTTAGGCTCAAGCTTATTTAACTTAGGGCTAAACATGCATGCCTATCGTAGTTCACGTGAAAAATGATTGATTTAGTTAAGGGGTTTTCAAATTAAGGATAAATCGGACTTGTGATATAGTCTATCTCTCTCAATTTCAAAAATAAATAACAACCAAAGCTCATCAAGTTTTTTCTTACGTCTATTCTCTCTTGGGATTTTTCCTGTGCATGTCAATTTGTTTCTTCAAGTGGACACAGAAGCAGAGAAACACATTCTCTTGGTACTGCATTTTAGCAGTTGGTCAAGAGATTAGATAGTTTTTCCTGTCCCATAGAGTTTTCATCGACTAAGATTTGGCTAGGTCATATTCCAAAAGATTGAGAGCATTGCGTTCATGCGCAGGAGAAGTCGGAGGTTGGCAGGCCATTCACCGCAACATACATCTGCGTAGCTTACAGTGGTTCAACCTAAGTCATCTATTCCACCTAAGCAGAAACTCAGAGGTATTATTTTTAAAATAGAAAAAGGCTTCTACTATTATTTTTCTGATTGATTTCTGTTTTTTTGTATTTGCTTCTATGGCTGCAATCCACTCCTCAGGTAGTATCAGAGCCAGCGTTTTTACAACTTAGGAGCATACTTAGGTGAATTAAAACCAAAAAGAATTGTTTTTGAATGCTTTCGTGATCCTTTATGTTTACTAGTATGAGATAGATCAGTTGTAAAGCTCGCGGGTGGAGGTGTAGGAACGTTTGTAATCCACTGGCTTTGAGTTAGAGATCGCGTAAGTCTAGTGTTTAAGGGCATAGGAGTTTGTTTTGGAGTTGTTTTGCTTCAATTTTGGTTGAAATATGTAAACAAAAAATGCCTGTAAATGCCGTTGGAAGAAACTAGAAGCAAATCAATGCAAATTGGAGAAGAAAAACGCAGTTGTCCAGAGAGAAGTCAAGCCACGATTTGCACCGAACTGGCCGCGGCTAGCATCAAGTCGGCCGTGGCAAGGTGCAAACTGGCCGTGGCTCAAGGCACAAAGAAGTGCCTAGCCATGGTGAGCTTTGACCCAGGCAGGTGCGACCCAGGCACAAAATGCCCGGGCTAGCCGCGGCTTGGAGCAATCTTCCTAGGGGTGCATGAAGACCATGGAAAATTTTAATTATTTTTCATGTAATTTTTGTGCAATTTTCTTTTTTATTTTGGATCTCATACTAGGCAAAGTTATTATTTTTTACATAGTTAATATTCTTGGAATATTTTGTATGAAAAATAATAGTAAGGGATTTAGGGTTAAACATGACCATTAATTAATTAATTTGTTTAATTCTGTTATTTGGACAGCTAGGTTAAAAGAATAGAAAAGCAAGAAAACATTTACAGTTTTCTGGCATACTATTTTCTTTGGTAAACCTATGTGCACATTTTTCTCAAGACCAATGTATTGGGTATTTTTTTTAACAAAGAAAAATATTTTCTTTAATTAAATGGTTATTTTTAGCTTGAGGCAAAAATTAATCCTTAGTTATTTTCTTAAAGGGTTTTATCCTTAACATAGAGAATGTCTTAGATTTAGATATTCTTATAAAGCTAAAAGGATAAACTATTTTAATTTATTTTTACAAGAAAAATGTTTTTGTCAAATAAAACTAGAGACCAAAATCTCTTAAAAGTTTTGAAAGGAAAATTTTGAAATCATTAAGTTCTTACCAAGGTAAAATTAATCAATAGAAAATCTCTTAAATGATTTTATCTTGACATAGAGATTTATGGATTTAAATATTTTACAAAAGTTAAGAGATACTTAATGGAAAATTTTCAAAAGGATATTTTCTGGAAGAACCCTTGTTTTAAGAGACAAAATGAGAGTGGGGTTCTAACGGCCTCATAACTTCCATCATGGTCCTCATTAGAGATCGTAGTTCTCCTTGCATCACCCTAGGAATGAATCCGTATAGGATAGGGATTCCACAATGATCTAAGTCTAATGAATGGACTTAATTAATGCCTAGGAGACCTACTATAATTGGCCAATCCACATTGGAGGTCATAGTACGAGGATTGTCTATAGAAAATAAGAAGAAAAGGTCATCCCCTAGATAGAGTTATCTTCTGGATCATTACCTGGAAGGGTAGTCAATTCATAATGGTCAACACACTTAGATTAGGAAATTGTTAATCTTCCAAAGAAATTATGTCAGTTTTCCTAAGAGCTAAATTGATTATATTAAAGATAATAGTGATAGGGTTAATTATTATTAGTTTTAATATGACGATGTACATAAATTATTTATTTTTCACAAATTGAGAATTTTCTTTTATTTTTTATTTTCAAAAATAGTTGATGGAGGATTTTTTAGTCCTTTAACTGTTATTCTCCAAGAAAATAAGCTAACGAGTCTAAATTATATAGATTGGAAAAGGAACCTAAACATAATACTTACTGCTAAGGAGTATAATATATCCTATACGAAACCTACCAAGAGGAGCATGAGGCTAAAAAAGTATAGAAGAAGACCAATAAGATGGCTCATTTCTATATGTTGGCCTCTATGTCTAATGTGCTCTAGTCAAAACACGAGTACATGACCACTGCATATGATATTAGCACATTATCGGCAGTGTTCGTTGATAACAGCTGGCCCCTAAGGTAAAAGGATCTTAGAATGATTATAAACACCAAGATGGCCGAGAGAATATCAGTCAGGGAGCATATACTTAAAATAATTGTTGTTTTCGAGGAAGCGAAAGTCTTGGGGTTATAATTGACCCCGAGAGCCAAGTGGATATGGTTCTCGAATCTTTGTCGGGCTCTTTTATTTAGTTCAAGTTGAATTACAACATGAATAAGTTAAACATGAGTTTAATGGAGTTGATGAAAGAGTTCTAGATGGCAGAAAATGTTATGAAACCACAATGCAAGGCCTTGGTTTCTAAGGCATCTTTTTCTAGAACAAATTTCAAAAAGAAGAAAGGAAACGCAGCAGCCCAGCCTAAGTTCCATTCCAACATGCCTAAGGGTAAGTGCTTCAAATGTGGCAAGAAGAGACACTAAAAAATGGAGTGTTCAAATCTTCTGGCCAAGAAAAATCCTACAGGTAATGTTTACTATCTAGAGTCTATATAAATGGTTAGATCAACTTCCACTTAAATCATTGATTCTGGAGTCAATGATTATATATGTAACTCCTTGTAGGGGTTTAGAATGATATGGATACTCCAAAAGAGCAAATATGGACTCCGCGTAGGAAATGGAGCGTGAGTATGGGCCCAAGCAGTGACATAGATAGAACTTTATTTTGATTGTAATAAAATAGTTATTTTGAAGGATATTTTATATGTACCTGCTTTTAGACAGAATTTGATTTCAGTTGTAAGACTAAAAAATCATGGTTATTCTGTTTCTTTTTATTTTGGTATTACTACTAGTAAAAAATGAGAAGTTTTATGTACTGGGTACATGTATGAAAAATTATTCTTAATAAATCCTATTAACAATCAATTAAATAACGCTCAAAATGAACCTTTAAGTAGGAAGAGAAAAACTAATGTCAATGATTCTTGTCAATGGCATCTAAAGTTGGATCACATTAACTCAACCAAGATTCTGAGATTAATTCATGATAGGCCTTTGGACTCATTGAGATTGGAAAGTTAGCCTCATATAGGGAAGATGACCAAAAGGTCTTTAACCTAAAAAGTAGATAGAGCCAAGAAGATATTGAGTCTTGTTCACGTTGATATGTGTGTGGTCTATTGTCTGCACTAGTGAGAAGAGGGTTTGAATACTTTATCACTTTCACGGATGATTATACAAGGTACAATAACATTTACCTGATGAGGTGCAAGTTTAACTCATTTGACAAGTTCAAAGAGTTTAAGGTTAAAATGGAGCATCGAACAAGTAAAATGATCAAAACCTTATGATCGGATCGTGGTGGAGAGTACCTTCTTGGTGAATTCAAAGCTTACATGGTATATCATGGGATAATATCCAGCTCTCTGCACTAGGGACACTTGAGCAAAATGAAGTAGCTGAGAGAAGGAATAGGACATTGATGGAAATAGTCTGAAATACGATGTCTCATGCTACTCTTCCAGTTTTTTTTTTTTTTTTTAGATATACTGTAGAAACAGCAACATACATTCTGAACTTGGTGCCTTCCAAGGTAGTACCTATGACGCCCTATGTGATGTGGACTGGGCGTAAGCCAAGTCTGAATTATCTCAGGATATAGGGTTGTCCAACTTATGTACTGATTAAGGTCAGAATTATGCAACTTTATTGGGTATCCAAAGGGAACAAAGGGTAGTTACTTTGATCATCCCAAGTAGCAGAAAGTATTGGTAAGTACCAATGCTAGGTACTTAGAGGATGGTCAAAGTATATCCATGAAAGGTTCAACTAGGATAGAACTCAAGGAGAAGTTATCTTCTGAATTAACTTCTTCTTACTCAATTGTGGAATAAGAAGAGGCATAACCTCAAGAACCTATATAAAGCAAGTCTCAGTGTAGTAGAAAGATATCTAAGGTTCTATAAAGATGAATGGGAGAGGTTTTTTATCTACTCTCCAACCATCAAGATCAAGAACCTACTAGATATAAGGAGGTCATTGCCGATGCCGATGCAAACCTCTGACATGAAGTAATAAAAGCTAAGATTGAGTCTATCTATTTCAATCAAGTTTGGAATCTTGTGGCTTTACTTGAAAGGATAAAATCCATTGGGTGTAAGTGGGTATACAAGAGGAAAAGAGTTGTAGATGGGAAGGTGGAAACCTTTAAGGCTAGGCATATGGCGAAAGGGTATACTCACAGAGAGGGTATCAATTATGAGAAAATATTTTTACAGGTAGCCATGCTTAAGTACATCCATATTCTCCTTGCCATCGTATGTCATATGACTATGAGACATGGCAAATAGATGTCAAGATAGCCTTTTTTAATGGTCATATTAGTGAAAACATCTATATGTCCCAACCAGAAAGCTTTATTGCTAAAGGCCAGGAACATATTGTTTGTAAGTTTAGGAAGTTCATTTATAAACTTAAGTAGACATGAAAGCATGGAATATATATTTTGATGAAACTGTAAAGTCTTATAGTTTCACTCAAAACGAAGATAAATCATGCGTATACAAGAAATTGGGAGGCGTAAGTGTAGTTTTCTTGTGTTATATGTTGATGACATTCTACTAATTGAGAATGATGTAAGGACATTGTCATATACTAAGATTTTGTCTAGTCAATTTAGTATGAAGGACTTAATATAAGCCAGTTACATTCTTGGCATTAAGCTTCTTATAAATAGAAAGTAGAGAATGTTAAGTTTATCCCACGCCACATATATTGATAAGATATTGGCCAACTTCAGCATGAACTTATGCATGGGAGCACTAATCTCTTGCAGACATAGGTTGTCTTTTTCTTCAAAGGACTATCGTAAGTCTCAAGAAGAAAAAGACAAAATGAGTAGGATTTTCTACGCTTCAACTGTTGGAAGTCTCATATATGCTATGTTATGACTAGGTCAGATATTTGCTTTGTTGTAGGCTTCATCAACAGATATAAGTCAAACCCTGTGGATGTTCATTGACAAGTTGTAAAGCATATATTCAAATACCTCAAGGGAACAAGAGATTATATACTGTTTACAGGGCTAATAACTTGGTTCCTATAGGATACACAAACTCAGACTTCTAGGCGGATAAGAATGACAGAAAATCCACTAGTGGATATTTCTTCAATCTAAAGAACTGAGAAACTACAAAAAATAAAAGTATACAAGGAAAAAGTACCACCTGATCAGGGAACTTATTCAGAGATAGAAAATTGTGGTGGAACAAACTGCCTCAGGGAACAATTTAGCTAATCTATTCCCCAAACCTTCGGTTGAGAAATATTTAGAAGACACTTAGACGCTATAAGGGTGGGCATCTACAGACTTACATAATTTTACAGTGCAAGTGGGAGATTATTGGAATGTATACCCACTAAGACTTCATTTCTGATGTAATTTTGATTAAATTAATAAAAGTTTTATTCTCATAAATTATTTATATTTTCTCATTTTAATTTGTGCACAATTTCCCTGGAAAAGACTTATTGTATTTAAATAAATGATCCATGTGAATGGAAGTCTTTCACAGTAAGGTATAAATCATGAGTTGTTTAATACATAAATTATTATTCTTAATCGGATGATAAAAATGGGAATCTCATCATGATAATGTTATTATGTTGTGAATTCTAGGTAGGAAATGGCTTATCTTTATCCAGTGAGAAGTCATCTCACTTCATAACATAAGCATATTTCGAAAACATAGAACTAGACTTATAGTAATGGTTTCTAAAAGTATTATAGAGTAGAAACCCAGACTATTATTACTACAGCGTGGACTTATACCTTATGACTTGAGTATGGGTTAGTGATCTGACGAAATTGGAAGTGTATACTTTGATATACTATAGTCGGAGTTCTATCATAAGATCAATATACTTATATATTTGGTATATATGACTAGTTAGTTAAGACGAACTTGTATAAGATAGCTTCTACATTATATCATCCCTTGTGACTATTCGAATGATCTAATAATCCAGAGTCTTGGGGAACATGACTTGCATGTTTGCTTTAGGGTAGTTCTCTTAGAAAGTGAAAATATTCTAAAAAGTCATAGATTATTAGACTAGAAGTTTAAGAATAGTAGACATTATTTAGAGAGGTGATAGTACACTCTTTCTCTCTGAATGTACGGTGTTACGTGGAGGAGTATATTTGTCATAACAGCGGTAGGTTGGAGACTTTGTTTACACAGTATTGTCCTTGGAGTCAGTATTTTCTTATAATAATATTAGAAAATCTTTAAACTACAAAATATAATTATTTATGTAGTAGGGGTATTTTGATTATTTTAATTGCCAAAGCAATATGTCTTTTGGTTCTCGAAATAGCCTATAAGTCATAATTAATTTTGGATCAAGAAAATTATCTTAAATAAAATGAATTTTATTTTATTCTAGTAGCCTGATTTATTTATTAGGTTAGAATAAAATAAAAATCCCAAAGAGTTAATTAATTAATTTAGTGGGTTAATTAATTATTCAGGGTTTGAGTCCGGATTGAATAATTGGAATAAACCTGGGCCTAAACTATAATAGACTACAGTATTGAACTGGTTTATTTGGGTTGTATAATTAATTATTTATTGGGCTTATATTTAGTCTTAGCTTAAATAATTAATTTAGCTCAATAAACTAGACCAAGGTCCAATAGGCTAGGCTCAAACCTGTTTAGCTTAAGGCTAAACGTGCATGCCTACTGTTGTACATGTGAAAAGGGATTGAATTGGTTAAGGGGTTTTTGAATTAGGGATAAAATGGATTTGTTATATAGGTGTCTTTCTCTATTTCAAAAATAAATAGCAACCAGAGCTCATCTAGTTTTTCCTTACGTCTGTTCTCTCTTAAGGTTTTTCCTATCTATGTCAACTTGTTTCTTCAAGGAGACACAAAAATAGAGAAACACATTCTCTTATTACTGCTTTTTAGAAGTTGGTCAAGAGATTAAATAGTTTTTCTTGTCCTACTGAGCTTTCACCAACTAAGATTTGGCTGTGTCATATTCTAGAACATTAAGAGCGTTGCATTCATACCCAGAAGAAACCAGAGGTTGGCAGGCCATTTACCGGAGCATACATCTATGCAGCTTCCAATGGTTCAACTAGAGTCATCTGTTCCACCTATGCAGAAATGTAAAGGTATTATTTTTAAAATAGAAAAAGGCTTCCGCTGTTATTTTTCTGATTGATTTTTGTTATTTCTTTTTGCTTCTATAGCCATAATCCACCCTTCAGATGTAAGGCTCGAGCTCTTTTACAAAGTAAGGCCCAAAACTTCAACGTTGTCTCATCACCCGCAACTGCAAAGTTGAAGCATGATGCTGCTTCTACAATGCACAAGATGTCATCTTCACTGGAGAAGGACTGCAACGCCAAGCAAGATGACCAAAGCTCAAGTATTAGCTCTGCGCCTTAATCCCCCCTCCCATGGGGATCTCAAATCCAAAACTTCATCCAATGAAAATTCAACTGCTTCTTTTGTAGCGTCGATTATAATGACTAACATACAAAATCTAGAAGAGCAACTCGCGTATTTCACAAAATTGATGGAGGGATTTGCCAAACGCTCCTAAGAGCAAAATCTCACCATTGCTCATCTCGTCAATCGTTCTAAGAAGATTGGTGAAACAAATCAAGCTCATCCAAAAAGATTTGAAATGTAAGAGGAAGTGGAAACTTCCAAGAAAACACACGATATTCAGGTATCCTTCGAAGATATGATTTTCGTTGATCAGCTCAAAGGCTTCATCATGGGCACAATTAAGAACAAGTAGAAATGAGGTATCAAATCTACCTTTGAATGATCATGGAAAACATTAAAGAAAATGCAGCGAAATTTTTTTTATTTTTTTGAGGCACATCTAAGAGAGGATACTTACTTTTCCTTACTAGTCGCGGATTAACCAACGTAGAGAAGGGTTGCACTGGAACTTCTTATGTTGGAAGGGGAGAAGGAGGTGCCTGCTGCTTAATAGGAATTCCCACCAATCTTCTACTCCTACGCATTAAACGTCTCCAAGCTTCTTCTCTTCGTCTTTCAGAGTATGACTCTACCTTACTCTTGGCGTTAGCTTGGTAAAAGCTCTTTTTTTGGATAAAAAACACTCTCCCAGAGAGCAGGAATAGAAAGAACATTAAAGAGAAAAAAAAAAAAAAAAAGGAGGCAGCACACTCTAATCAATATAATTGCACGACGCTTGTTTTTCATATACGTTTTGGCCAACCTTAGGGCTTCCAAAGCCCTAATGGGCAAAAATCACCAAGCCCAATTGGGCTAGGTGTTATGCTAAAAAAATAGTGCAAGACTAGCCTTATTCTCTTAATTAATTAATTATCTTTTTTAAGACTCATTAAATACCCAAGGCTAATTAATTAATTCTAATTGGACTCTTAATATATGTAAATATATATCAGCCCAATTAATTAATTTATTCCAGCTCAATTCTATTAATTAATTAATTATCTTTTTTGGGCCTCATTAAAACCAAAGACTAATTAATTAATTCTAATTGAACTCTTAAAATAAATTTTATTTCTCATCCAAATAATTATCTATTAAGTCTAGATAATGTTTAAACAACACCAAGGTAACTGAAGCTACTTCGGAGACCAAGAGACATATTATTCATTGCTACTAAAATGACTAAAATACTCTTATTATTAAATAGTCGCATTTTATCATTTTAAATATTTTTATTTATTATCATATGAAAATATTGACCCCAAAAATAATATGACTTAAAGCAATATCTCTGATTTACAGGAGAAATGATAGAAATACCCCTCTATGTAACACCCATTAATAAGACAGGATAAATGTATTAACACCCATCTCAAAGACATCTACCATCTTTAGATCTCTAGTTCGATAATGCATGACTCACTTGAATGTACTTGCTTATCATTGGAAGCTACCCAAAAGCACACATTCTAGATTGAAGTTACAAAACTCATCTTCCAAAACTCACACTTTAAGGAACTCCTTTTTGGATGAACATTTTAGATGAAGCCTCAATCCAAAATGAAAAAGACTTGATGTTCCGTATATCCTTCAAAAATAACTGCTTCCAGATTGTTCTTTTTGAAATTCAAAATAATAGCGCTTTTTTCAAGATAGCTTTTGGAATCTCTGATAAAAGGCCTCTTTCCAATGTACTTGATTGTACTTATCTTCACAACCTCCTAGAAAATCACTAAAAGCTTTTTCTCTATCTTCTCTCTCAAATTCTGAAATCAACTGAGAACTCTATCCTTCTTCAAAACCTTTCCAATTTCTCTCTGAACAATTGAAAGCCCAAACCTTTACCCTCTAATTACAATAGTAAAATCCCCAAAATCAACCAAACCCAAGTCAAAGAAAGCCTAACGAAAAAAGGAAAAGAAGTCGCTCTCGAACTCCCAGCTTCTCAAACTGATTCTTCAAAATCAACTCAGAACAGGAAAGTTTCGAGACCGAGGTACCTTGCTTTCTGGACTCTAAAAGTGAATTTAATTTTAATGAATTGGTGTCAAGAAACTGAACTGTGATTGTTGGTTATCAAGCAAATCCAGAGTCTTTTCTAAATTTTACAAATGTGTTGAATATGTTTGAGTCTTTTAGGTGGGGAGCCCTGTTATTTGCTGATAAACGGTTGTTTCCTACTCTTGTATGGGAATTCTCTGCTAATCTGAGAAAATGCTGATTAGAAGAGATTGGAGGGATTTTATGGTCCGGTGGTATATTTCAAGGGTTAGGGGTAAGAACCTTGAATTTGATAATCGCCTATTGAACAAAATATGTAGAGTTAGAGATGGCAGGATTTAATTTTTTGTGAACAAGTTCCCAGAAGGAACTAATCTGTTTGATTTGAGGAAGTTTGAAAGAACTTTTACTGGCGGAAAGAGTTTTAAGAACTCAAGTGACAGGAACACGAAGTGGTTTAATGAACCAGGTAGGATTCTACACCACATGGTTTCAACCATGGTGGTTCTAAGTTTTGGACACAAAACCTCTATCAACTTTATGCAAATGGTGATTATGTTGGCGCTCTTTGAAAATAGGCCAATAATTTTTGGGTATCTTGCTGCAAAATTAATAATACAAATAAGGAATACCTCCAACAAAGTCCTGCCTTATAGGAACTTATTAACTAAAGTGTTTAGACACTTTAATGTTGATCTAAGTTCTGTCACCCCTGCTTCTTAGAAGATGAATGTGAGCAGTTTTGAGTCATTTGAATGAATGGAATATATGAGAATGGACAATAAGTGGAAGCTGCTCTGAGAGGTAGTTGATAATGAAAAGGAAAGGTTGTTAAGAGTTAAGGTCGAAGGCAAGACTGCCTAATCGGCAGGAGCAAAAAGAAGGGTTGAGTTAGATACTCAAGAAGAATCTTCTAGCAAGGGCAAATAGAGAACTCAAGACACAGGCATCAGTTAGAGCATTTCAATTTGTTGGTTGTTAAGGTAGACATCATCAGTTTAGAAATTCAAAACCTTGGGAACAGACTAATAGTTGTGGAAGAGAAGGATAAAAAGGATGAAACAATGCTTGATAAATCAGCACCAGCCCAAGAGGAAGAATATGTCAAAGGAACCACCTCTCCATATACTGTAGAAGAAATTGGTCAACAGACTGAATAGCCAAGCCCGGGAAAGGAATCTAAGAAAATCATAGCCAGTTCAAAGGATAAAGAACTGAAGGTTGATGCTCCTGTCTCAATTACCCCTCCTAAAGCCCCTATCTCGTCTGGAAAAAAGCAGAAGCATGTGGTGGTAAAGAGAAAATCCAGTCGCATCGCCGGCTAGTATTCCAAAAAGGGTGCCAAGTCCAAGACAGGGACCGTTCATATTTCCTAAGTGACCATTTATGTGGACTGATTACTAGACTTCCTCTACCGAAAACTTTTTACTACTTTTCCATTGACAATTCCTTTTTTAAATTCTGCTCTAGTATTTGAACAATTTGCATTCTTCTTTTTAGTTACTTTATCTGCTCAATATATATCTCTTCTTGTCCCGACATTCTCTAATTATTCTCCTTATTCTGCATTTGATTGATGACAAAGGAGTAGAAAAATGGTATCAAAAATTGATAACTGTTGGGACTGTGCACTATTGTGCTATGTTGTTAATGGTTATTATTGGATTATGCACTGTTGTGTTATGGATTGATGATGAGTGAACTGAATATGGTTATTGTGCTATGGAATATGGAATGTAGTTATTGTGTTATGGACTACGACGTGCTTGTATGTAGAAACTGAATATTCCTTAAGATTCTGTGAAGCACATTATGAAATACATGTTGGGATTTGGGGTTGATCAAACAAGTATGCTGTGCAATTTTTATTATTTTTTTTGGTATGAAGTGTGATTTATGACCATGTACTGGTTGTATATTGGTTTATGAAAAGTATGAATTGTGATTATAACTATTGATGATCATAGTTTGCTGCAGACTAAGAAGATTCTTATGATTTGATGAAAACTAGGTTGAGATCCTGTTTGGGACAAAGGAGTTTAAAGTGTGTGCATAAGTTTAAATTGAGATTCAGTTTGTTGAATAATCTATTTTGAAACTAATTATGATATGCTCTATGTTAAAAATCTCAGATGATAAGGATATTTATACCTATATCTTTGATTGCTCAAAAATTTTTCCTTGAAGTCAGAAATTTCTTGAGAAAACTAGACTGAATCAAAATCTCTGAAAATTCATTTGTACCTACACATACACAGGGGGAGTTTTGGACTCTTATTTCTTCAATCCAAAAGTCCAGTCCAAAAATAGGTTCGAAAAAGGCTAGCTTATGTCTAATTTTACTCTATTTTGAATACATGTTTTGGACATTCAAAATCTTAAATCCAAAAGTTCCGTAGTCTCTCCTCACTTAGTTTAGATGCATATTTTAGAAGTCCAAAATTTTAAATCCAGTTTTTCTCTCATATCCTATACTCATATATGCACATATTAAGGAAGAGCATTTCATCTTATGATTCATATTCTATACCTCCTTGTGTACATATTTATACATTTTTTTTAATTAATTGTGGCTATTTTCTTAAGGAATAGTCGTGTGATGGAAGGAAGGATGATATGGAGATAAGTTGGGCCATAGGCTCATTGAACCATATTTGTGAGTACATGCTTAATTTTCTTATCTTAATCTTATAAACACTCATTGAGTCCTATAATAAGAGAATGCTTCTTTGTTAAAAATATTCTTATTTCTCTCGGTCTAACATGTCCCTACTGTATATATCATTGTTTTTATATCACAATCCCATCAAGTTTGTCATCACTCAAAAAAGAAGAGATTGTTAGCCCTAAGGGCATTTTCTTGTGTTTTAACTTATGACAAACATTGATGAGGACTAACTTGTGTGACTTACATGTGATAGGACATGTTTGACTCTAGTTCTTTCAAGACGTGCAAATAAGATTGCTAAGTAGCTCTTAAGGAAATTGAATACAAAGTGATGATTAATCAAGTACAACCTCAACCTAAGAGCTCACAAGATTATGAAGTCCTTGAGAAAGAACTTTAGACTAAGAATCTTTTTGTTAAGGTATTTTTTATAAATTCCTATGTCTTCTTTACCTTATGATTCAATTTATTTCTACCTTGAAGCACATAAGCAAAAAGATTTCAAAGTATTAAGTCTTCAGAAGTTTGGATTGAATAGTTTGGATGGCTCTGCATCCAAAATCTTTGTCCAAAACTCTATGAACAGTGCCATAATGTTTTTGCCTAGAAAAGTGCCATTTTAAACTCACCTTTTAGATGCACCCTCATCTGATCCTTGAGTTCAAAACTCTGAAAAATCTGACAGTGTGAAACTAGTCATTTCTAGTCATTGGAGCTTTACTTTTTGCTTCTATAAAAGGTTTCAAAACTCAATTTCAATACAGATTTTTGTCCTATCTTTCTAAGAAACACTCTTACTCTCTAGAATACAAAAATCTCCCTTTTTATTAAATGCTTCAAAGTAAATATAATTACTTCAAAAGGTAAAGGTTGTCGATGCGCATTGGTTTGTACTTTTGCCCAAAAGTGTGAACTATTTTTGTTCATTTCAATAATTCTTCTTGTGTATCAAGGTTGTGCTGTAAAACCCATTTCAGGTGACCCTTGATTTGTTTGTCATTGATTGAGAGGTTTTAGTAAAACCAAGTGTAGTAATCCTCTTATATAATTGGTATAGATAAACACCATTGTGTTGGCTGAATTTAAAGACATCTGGTTTAAAATCCTTAAGTATGACCGTAAGGTAGTGGATGTAGATCTTGGTAGATCGAACCACTATAAATCTTGTGTTCATTCTCTTTGTATTTATTTTTGACAGGCTGCGACTTTGTTTGCTTGAAAGTTTTCAAATCATTCAAAAGAAATATTTTTTGTTCTCACCAATCCATTTTATTTCTTGTATTAATTACATACCTCCTGTCTCATCTCATTTAGATCGTAATTCGTCTTTAAGATGGTCCAAAAGCTCCTCGTTCTATCACTAGCAAATTTCTCATCTGAAATACAAAAGGAGGATTTCAAAAACAGTTTTTGAAAAGTGTTTTAAATTTGTCAAAAAACCTTATTCACCCCTCTCTAAGGTTTTTCAATATTCTGTCTCAACTAATTTACCCAAAAGATGTATTAAAATCAATCCTCATATAAACCCCTATATTCTATGTAATTTAAAATATGAAATTAGTCAATGAATCCATATTCTAGCAATCATTAACCAATATTTGATTACTAATATTCTAACCAATTAACCTCTTTTTCAAATAAGTTAAAAGATAAAAAATATAAAATTAATTAATTAAAGTTATTACCAACCTCTTTTTCAAGCAAGTCAATAACAAAAATCAATTAACCAACTCCGTAAGAAAAACAAGTAATCAAATACCAAGAACACAAATCAATTGATTAAAAGTTCCAATTAACTCAAAATCATAATTTCCAAAATAATATCCAATTACAATCAAAACATTATGCGCATCATTGTCCTAGAAAAGAAAACAAAAAGATAAAACTCATAAACAAGTCATTCTTCTTCTCTTGAAAACCTCCTTTGAACAATGCTCCTTTGAATGGTGATTGAGTAGCTAACTTGGATCCTTCAAATCACCCCCTTCTCTTATGTTTTTCTTGTATTTATAAGCCTTCTTGATACCAAAATTTGTTGCTTAAGAAGTCTAGTCTGAGTAGAATTCGAAAAATACTAAAATCCTTTAAAAAATACCAAATTTACGCACAACCGCCTTTGGGCAGAATGGATCCGGCGTCGAGTCCAATCGGCCCATCTAGCGCCAAGTCTATTATGTTCTTCTCTGTTTTTGTTGTTTAACCAGAATGGACTCGGCGTCTGGTCTCTTGGTTGGGCCTAGCGCTAGGTCTCTTCTGCAAATTTCACATTTTTGTTCGAAATCAACTCAAATCTGTACAAATTTGTCAAAAATACTTTTTACAAGTAAAATATCAAATAGGAAAGAATATACTTAGTTATTATAACAAAAGTATCTCAAAACAATTTAAATAATTAGTAAAATAATGATTATTTTCGTCCCTATCAATTTACGTCCCAATACGTCTATTTTTGGATGTGTTATTTTTCTGACACAGAGGGAGATTACTTCCCCTTCTATTTTACTTCTTCTCCATCATTTTTTTATTTTTAAGCAAAGAAAATAAATTATATATTTACCTCTATATTTATATTTCCTTCCCTTTTCCTCTCTCTTTTCACCTCCAACCAAACACTGATAGTGTTGATCTTGCTGAAGAATCTCAGAGGGAAACAGCGCTTTTTCCTGTATAAATATGCAGCCATTATCATTATCACATCAAATTAATTAAAACATCCACTCCCACCCAACATTGTGCCCATAACAGGGGTTGGTAGCTGTTGACTGATCAGCAGGAGATTGCTCGCTCCTTTGCTCGTTGACTTTTTAAGAACTTCCGGGGTGATTTTTTCATTGTATTTACTTTTGATGGGCAGCTTGCTTCTTTCTTTTCTTTTCATTTCTCTTTCTTCTAACTATAATTGAGAATTTTCTCCATCCAAAATAAATATTTGCCTTTTGTGAAATATTATAAACAAAGCGTCCTATTAGACCTACAGTTTAAGACACCATCATTCTCTAAGCTTTAATTTATGAACTGAGTATCATGAATTAATGATGCCTCGCTGTACCAAATTAGAGAAGAGCCGCCTCTTCTTGTTCTGTGTTCTCTTTTATAAAAATATTTCCTTGTATTTTTATAAAAATATTTTTAATAAAAAATAATAAACTTGTTTTGGCATTTTTATGATTTTATTTTAAATGTATATATATACACGCATGCTGGCAAATCTTGGTTAAGCTAAGGGAAGTCGTGACCCATAATGGCATTAGGCTGCAGTGTTTGATGAGTTGATTCTAGCTACTATTTGCATATGCATATTAGTCTTCTGAGATTAATTCCTAATGCACAGGCCCAAGAACTAGTGTCATTGCAAATGAACGTATTCCTTTTCTACTTCTTTCCTTGTAGATATTTACAAGAGAACCTATGATTTGCAATAAGCTAAAATTAACCGATATGCCTTTCATTCGATAAAAATTTGGACGATTTTAATCTAAAAGAAAATGAATTGTGCAAAATAAAGAAAGAAATTTGTATTTCAGGGGGGAAAAAAACCAATTAATGGGTACGTACTGAGACTACTTCATGATAATGTTATGAAAAATGTATCAACATAGTATTTTCTTTAATATATAATCTTGGTATGACCACTAGAATATAAAAAATAGTTAGAATATAGTAAAAGTTACTACTAATACATTAAATATTATCTTTAGTGCACTAACATACCCTTAAATTTTATCACCGATCTTAAGAGTCCCGAATCATTATTGATTTATCAAATGATAATTTTTTAATATGAAAATTCATTAAGCACAAACTCTTTGCATCTTTTTTGTAAGACAATGTTAGGTGGGCCAAATATTGGATGGGTTTAAATTGGGCTTGATTATCCCCAGCATAACCATTTATAAAATAACATTTTATTTCTTACCGCAATTAGATATAGTATTTCATACCTGGGAGGAACAAGCATGCCCAATTTTGAATGTGCATGAGATTGGACTTAGTCTTTGAGCCCAATTTGTTTGAAAATATTTGAATCCAGTCACGATAATATCTGGTTTCAACAAAATAAAATTGAAAAAAAAATCAGGTTTTCTTCTTCTAGTTGTACATTCATTTTTGCTTGTCCAAAGCCAGTAACAATAACCTAATCTAATTAGCAATTCAGACAGTGGGCTAATTGAATTCTAGTAAGATTGAATTTATTTTTCAAATTGGACATCCCTTTATTGGTTTTGTCCATTTATTATATTTTTCTTATTTATGAGATATCATATATACACCCAAAAAATTTTGTTTTGTATATTTTTCATTATTATCAAATTCTGAAATCCAACAAATTATGGACTATATGGTAATTCATTAATTTGTTTCTTAAGAGGGTAGGGGGAAGAAAAGAAATGCCAACACATATATGTACTAAAAATATAGTTAATGACACTATTAGAAAACTCACGTGTTATTTATGTATACTAAGTAGGAGGTTTGAGCGTTACTCGAAGTAAATAATTTTTTTCTTAATGTTTTAATTATTTTATTTATAATAATTTATTATTGTAATATTTTGATTTTTTAATTATATTTTTTTATAAAGAAATATAATTTAGAAGTGAATCTTCAGATAAATATATTAATATTATATTGAAGATTACTTATAAACACGTGAAGAAATATATAGATATATTTTATAATATATATATATATATATAATATAAGAAGTCAATGACATCAATATTTTAGAAGATATTTAAAATTTTAAAATTAAAATATAATATAATTTAAAACAAATATTTTTAAAAAGTAAGATAACTATACATTGGCATCGAAAGTATCCCAACTAGAAATAGACTCCCAGATAAGGGTGTTCAATCGGTTTTCGGTTTTGAAATTCGATTTTTTTTTCTTTTTGTTTTTTTTTCAGAACCGAACCGAAATTTAAAGAAAATCAATAAAACCGAACCGAAATAATTTTAGTTCGGTTCGATTCGATTTTAGACCGAATTTGAATGCATCCATTAACATAATATAAATTTAAACTCAAACAAGTAAAGTTTAATATAAATTACATTTCAAATCTAATATAAAATGTAATATAAATTAAAGTCCAAATATTTTAAAGATTTGAGCAAAATATTTTAGTAGAAAATGTAAAAAATTATTATCGCGTATGTAAATTGCAAAGATGAAGATCTTAAACTCAATTATTAATTGCTTTATTTTAGACAAAATCAAACTAAACTGAACAAAATAATTGAAAGCGAACAGAAATTTTTTAAAAAATCATACTTTATAAAAATAATTAATTAATTAATGAACAATATTTTAATATTAATTATATATTTTAAATTTTAAAAATAAAATTCGGTTTTTCGGTTTTTTATTTTAGAAAACCGAAAATCGAACCGAAATTTTATATAAATTTTAAAACCGAACCGAATCGAATTTTATTAAAACCGAACCGAAAAACGAAATTAGGATCGGTTCGGTTCAATTTTTCGATTTAAACCGAATAATGAACAGTCCTACTCTCAGATTCATTGTTCCTTAACATTTAGATAAGATTCATTTATATGACTTTTTTTTTTTTAATTGAGCAAGATAATATACGTTGGCACGGGAAGCATCTAGCTAGAAATGGACTCCCAGATTCATCGTTCCTTAATATTTAGATAAGATTCATTCATACGACTATTCACCTTTTTTTTTTAATCTGAATTTATATAAATTTATATCACCTCTTTATTTTCTTTTTTAAAAAAATTAAAATTCATTTTTGCTAAGTATCAAAACAACACACTGCCATGTGTCTCAATGGCAGCTCTACATAGCTACTTTTACGTATATAGATTGAGGAACAATTAATAGAAATTGACACGATTATATGCCGCGAAAATAAGTTACAGCAAATAGCAACCATCCTGATAGTAGAGACACCAAAATCATAATATCGCATATACAATAGTTGCGTTATATATATGTATATATATATATATATATATATATATTAAAAAATAAAACCTTACAACACAACAAAGTTTTAGTTCTATGTCCATGCACATTCTTTAACAACTTAATGCTTTAGATAATAATAGGATCCACAAGCGTTGCAATGATATGGGGCTTGAGCAATTTAACTGGCTCGGTGAATCCATCTACGTCGTGCTTGTAACAAACATCGGATAACTGGCCAAAACCACGAATTCGAGCAAGAATTTCCCTTGGCACCGTAGTTGGTTTGATCCATTCCTCATTGAAATCCTTCCATGCGTCCTCTGCAATCTCTTCAAGCTTCACCATTGCCTCTTCCTCTGATACATTATAATGGTTCATATAGCAATGCAATGCAGTTGCAGGGTCTCTTTCTTTCTCAAACTTCAAGAACAAAGATTAAATATATAATCAATAAATTCTGAGCCCATTAAAAAGTAAGGCAGATGAAACAAATGTTAAAAACGATGATAAGCAATGAATTGAGGATCCACACAACAAATGTTAAAAACATAGCCTCACATACATATACCAACTACAAAAAAATTATACCCTGTGAGATGCAACATCATTAAGCAGTCGACCGATGGCCATGGCGGCCACCATAATTTTTGGAGAAGATGCAAGCCAATCAAACACTTCTCTAGTGGCAGATTTCATCAGTACCAAGGATCCTGCTACGAGTAAATTGTAACTGCTTGTGAACAATCCGATGTTCATGTAGTCATCAAAAGTTGGAAGATTTTTTTGGTAGAACCACTTAGCTTGGATGTTGGAAAACCTCGCATACTCTTTCCACTGATCAAAGAAATATATTAGAATGTTAGGTATATATACAGTTTGCCATTAGTGCATCTATAAATTATCAGGAATGTAGGTTGCCTCACCATTTCATTATAGTGGTGAACTGCATAGGATTTTTCTTGTCCAGCCAACTCTTCTTCAATTTCGTGGCTAAGATCCAAAAGAGACATATAGCAAGCCTTCAAGTAGTCAGGCAGCCCATCAATCTCCTTGCGATCCCACCTGGAAATAACAAGAAATTTAAATTTGCAAAATTTAAAATTGAATTCAAATATCAAAGTTCTCTCTTCAGTTATTTGCTCAACAAAAATTAAATACCTTTCGAGTGCATCCGTGAAAAGTTGTAGTTCATCAAGAGTTCCATAAGCATCATATGTGTCATCTATTATAGAAGTAAGCACTATAGTTTTAGACAGGACAATTCGACATCGAGAATACTCAGTCTCATAATAATTCCCCAAAGCCCAAAAGTAGCATTCGACCATCCTGTCCCTTGCATAGGGAAGTTCTGAGAGAAGGTTTAGTTCCCTCCACCACCTGTTATGTTCTAACAAGATTAGAATGCAAATTTATAGAGGGAATTATCTTGTGCTAGATGTATCCTTACGGAATTAGGTACCTCATTAGCTCACAGAGCTCTTTTCTGTGCAACATCTGCAGCAACTTGTAATCCAATTTGGCCATCTTTAGAAGTGTTTCATTCTTTGAATTGTCTTCCTCAAATGTAGATATGTAATGACGAGCTTCTGTTCTTTGGTGGCCTTTCCAGAGTGGCTGCTCGAGGGCACGCTTTACCTGTTTACCAAGAGCAGAACTTAAAGGCAGTGCAGCCTGCTTCAATTTAGTAGTAGCAGAAGCAAGAGCATCTTCCAGAATTATGTCTTCTTTTGTCCTCAATTGTGCTGCTTCATATAAGCTTAATAAACCCTTTGTGTCACTGATCAAGGACTCCTTGAGTTTGCCATTGGCGTCCATGAAATTGTAAAAGATGCCTGAATCATCGCCAAATTATTATGAAGAAAATCTTTAATAAAGAGCGAAAAGATTGGTGTAACTTGATAGAATTCTAAAAGTTTCCAGAAATATTTCTTGATGGTGGGTTTTTATATTTATTTCCTCAAATTCATTTATCAGATTTAAACACAAGGTTGTTTTACATTTTTGAAGGTTAACAAATTAAATGGGAAGAAAGGATACAAGAGTGAACAGAGAGTACATATATTGCAAAGAGTTACCCAGCTAACACCACTTGGAAGCATCTGGATAACTCTAGATGTATATGTATCCCGAGAGAGTATGCCACACTTGTGTCTTGGCTGGAATTTACTATAATACCTCTAAGAGCGAACGGATAAATTTTGAATAACCAAGTACGGAAGAAAATTGGTGCATTTGGATGGTTTGCATGGGAAGAAGGAAAGTGAGAAATGCAGAACAAAAGGACACCTAAAAAGAATGACTTTTGTTGATTGAAGTCGATTCTAAATTAGAGGGCAAGAAATGCGGAGCTTAAAAGGAAGAAAATCACCAAAAACTAGCAAACCTATCCTTGGTAAAGAGGAAACCCATACCAATAAAGGTTTGAATTCGATTAAAATCTCTTCTCCTTTTAAATAAAAAGAACCTCCGTCCTAACTAAATTAGTTGACTTAACAGGATATCTTATATAAAAGTAAAAATTATAGTATAATAATGATATAGTATAATAAAAGTAAAAAATATGTATATCCTGGAATATTTTGTCTCAAATATGGATATATAAAAGCAATATATGAGAGAGATATAGATTATTTTTGTACTCCCACTATTTTATATTATTTGGCTTTTTGATCTTTATATTTTATTTCACAATATTTGGTACTTTACTCATTCTCATATATTAATCATTAATATTTTCCTATTCTATCCTAAATTTAGTTAAACTAAACAAATTCCTAAATTTCTATATTAAAAACTTTCATTTAAAAAGAGTGTCAAGTTTTTAGAAACAACCTAAAATGGTAATTAAGTCAATTTGTTAAGACAGAAGGAATATACATCCATCTACAAACTGTATAAAATTGTAATATATTCAAAGAGGATCACATACCCCAAGAAATTATGAAACCTTGTTGCCTCAACAGGCGAAACTGAAGAGCAATCGTAGTGAGATCACAGAGTAGATCGCTTTTAGAGTTTGTATGAGAATTGAAAATTTGATTCAATTGTTCTTCAATCTCTTCCTTGAAATGATATGATATACCAAGTCGTTGCACTGTGTCTATTAACTTCAATTTCTCCGTCACATTATCATCACCACTTCTGGCAAGAAATAAACTCCTAACTTCCATTTTCAATGCTTCAATATCTATCAGAAGCATGTTATAAACCTAAATTAAGGCAGATAAAAAAATCATAATGATATAATAGCCTAGATATGATTTTACATGCAAGAAAGATTCTAGTCTGCAAAATTATAAGAAGCCGAACATGTTCATCAAAAGTGAATTCACTAAAAAGATCACCCCAGATATTCTCGGGGAAGTCAGCTAAGTGGCGAACGATCTCCTGCTTATCAGTGTTGTTTAAGGTGGGTTTACAACTAACTCCTGTTGTGGGCATTTTGCCGAGTGACTGATTTGGGAATTAAGTTTTAGGTATTATGGGATGCTGTGGGAATAATAACAATGCAAGTCGCGAAGATGCATATTCATAGAGGAGAAAGTCTCACATGGCTGCATGGCTAGCAAGAAGACACGTCGCCATTATTTGATTTCGCACAGGAGATCTTAGCTAAATTTTCTCTGCCGACGCACGTTGTTTTTGCGTTAGGGTTTGGAAAGATCAACACGCCTCAGCCGTCATGTCAAGGCAAAAAGTACTCTTTGCGGGAAGTTAAATCACAAACACCAGCCAGGAAGAATTCCACTTTGAAATCCAAATGCAAATTTACACAAACGCCCCTATTAGCACCCAAATAGAAAAAGAGGCAAGAGTTGCTAATAGGCAACAAAGTGAAACGACCGAGGGCAACAAAGTAGTTTTACACCAAGAGTTGCTAAACACAACATTCCTCTCGTATTCGTATATGGTTATTGGAATTTACAAAAATACTACCATTCTAGACCTAAAACCTCGTTAGTAGAATGCTACTCTCGTAATAGGATTAGGCTCTCTGTTGTACTCCTTTAACTAACCTCTCTACTATTAGAGCTAGAGCTAGCATTTCGTAATGCAATAAACCAGAAAAATGGCTCTAATAATTTATGTATCAATCCAACATCATATGTTTCAATTTTTAAAGAGCAAATAACAATCCAGCGTCATATGCTAAATATAACATCGTGACTTGCATCACGTGTTAAATATTTAATCATACAATATATCATGAATCTAAAAAATTTTGACAAAAACATATATTGTTTGTGTTTCCTAAATCATATTCTTTATTAATTATTATTAAACTTTATATTTGTAATGCCACGTCTAAAGGACCAAAAGTCTTTATAACTAGAAAAAGAAATATCAAAACTGAAATAACTCAAATCTTATTACGAAGGGAAACGATGTCTACAAGTCTCGCAAATTACATAAAATGGAACAATCCTCAACCAGGAACAAAACTAAAAAAATTCAAGATAGCTATCTTCTAATAGCGCGCATGTAAATTATTGGGTGTGTATTGTTGGGTTATTTTAGTTACCAAATTAATGTAGTAAATTGAGACTTAAATATATTTATGGAAGCTATTTTAATTTGTTAATTAAAGTGGATGACTTAGTAGGAACAATTAGGGTTATCAGTACATGGTACTATTGAAGATAATTAGTCATATGTCCTCTTATTCACACTAATAGTAGCCCAATTGATCGATTATTAATTATTTATTGAGATTTTATATAGATTTAAGATTAGTTGATACTCTTAGAATTGATTGAAATTTTGTTATTGTATTAAGAATTGACCTGGAAAAAGCCTAGGAGGTGAATATCTAAGTTAGAAGTATTATTTAATTGCTTAGAATTGGTTTCAGATAAATGAGAATAATCCAATTTCTGTGTTTTCTTAAAAAAAACATGCATTATTTTTGTAACTTTAACTGTTGTTAAGGGAAAGACGTTTCCTGAATGTTAATTTTTTATTTCTTTATTAGTGGTTCATGTTCTCTTTAACTGAGTGTTGTTGTGGGGGAATCCATATATTTTTCTGTTATGTAAAAAAAAAAGAATTGCAGGAAACCATAAATCGTATTTGAGATGGAATAGGATAAGTGAAAATAGTTGTACCCAACTATACTTTTCCTATTATATCTGGATTCGTATTTTGAGATAAAGTCAAATATACAGATTAATTTATGACTCTATTTTTAATATACGTGAGAAACAATGTTCTTGTTCTCTCGATTTTTTGAATGAGTCCACCCTCAATAAAGAGAGAAAGAAAAATACAATTATCAATTTTTTGGTCCAGGGAGATGACATTGAAGAAGATTTGGGGGTCTGGAGTATTACCAGAAGGCCAAAGATTTCAAGAATCATATTGATGGAGGCGATATCTACAAAGGTATGGTTCGTTTCACGTATTTTCAGGGTTTAATTTGGTTGACACATAAACATATTAATCCTATTAACTAACAATTAGTATCAGAGACCGATTTTGATATGTGTTTATGTGTTAAAATTAAATCTTTTATGCATATATTTAGTTGAGTAGTGTAGGAATAATGCATTTATATTCATGGTAAATGATTTGATTAATTCTATTCAAAATAATTTTATGGCCATAGTTTTTGATTCGGTGAATATACATAAGTATTATCGAGTCTTGTAACAAAATGGGTTGATTACGTTTCCATGTTTCCCTTTTAATTTTTCTTTTGATTTATTTTATCTTTATGTTAAAAAAAATTAAATATAGGGGTTACACTTTAATCAAATACATTATAAGGACTTCCTATAAAATATCCAAATAATGTCTATGATGGCCAAAATATTAACAACACTAAAACTAATATTGCATTTAGAGGCAAGATATATTAATTTTAGTGGGATGATCCAGGTCTAACTATAAGTTATGTTGTTATCTTCTATAGAGGTGCATATTACTTTGGGGTTTTAGGTTGTAGATTTTAATCTAACTATAAGTTACATTGTTATCTCTTATAGAGGTACATGTTACTGTAGAATTTTAGGTTGTCGTATTTTGATAGTAGTTTCTATTACTACTTAAAATATTATCATATTAATCATGCATCATACTATTTTATATTGATCATGCATCATGATATGATGAATGGCTCATATATTTTATTTTATTTTATTTTAGAAAAATGAATTCCAACACTTTTTTCCAAATTTTAACAAAGAACTAACTGGTTAGAGAAAATTTTATTGATTGGAAACGGAACCTCATAATCGTACTCACTGCTGAAAAACTCAAATGCGTGCTAACTGAATCGTGTCCTGCTAAGCCTACTGAATAGTCCACGCACGAACAAAAGGAGGCTTATGATAAGTGGTTAAGTTCTGATGAGATGGCTTGCTGCTACATTTTTGGATCTATCTCAAATGTATTGCAGCAAAAACATGAGAACATGACAACCGCTACAGACATCATGAGAAGCCTCCAGCAAATATTTGAGCACAAAAGACGTCAGGCCCGTCAAGTAGTAATAAGGCGCATAATGAATATGCGCATAAAATCTGGAACGCCCGTAAGAGATCATATGTTAGAATTGGTCATTCAATTTAACGTGGCAAAGGTCTTAGGGGCTGAAATTAAGCCTGAGACTCAGGTTGATATGGCTCTAGAAACTCTCCCAGAGATGTTCTCACAGTTCAAAATTAATTATAATATGAACGAGATGGAGATATTTCTTACAGAGTTAATGAAGAAGCTTAAGAGCATCAAGGCTAATCTAAAAGTGGGAAGTAGCAACGCTCTTATTCTAACTCATGCTAGATCTTCCTCTTGCAAGCTTAAGGGCAAAGGAGGAAATAAGAAGAAGTAGAATAATAAAGGGCCTAAGAAGCAAGTTAAGAAAGCAAAAATGAATGAAAAACCCAAAGGCAAAAGTTTCCACTGCAAGCAAAAAGGACATTGGAAGACACAGTGTCCAGATTACTTAGCTAAATACAAGCAAGGTACTAGTAAGTTATCCTTTATTGAAACTTATTTAGTGGTTGATTCTACAAATATTTGAATAGTAGATTCTAGAGCCACTAACCATGTTTTCAATTCATTGCAGAGGTTCCAAGTAACCAAACATCTCAATGAAGGAAAACATACTCTTAGGGTTGGCACCAGATCAATGATATCTACAAGAGCTATTGGAGATATTTATCTTTATTTTGATAATAAACATTTAGTTTTGAAAGATTGTTATTATGTTTCTGACATTTATCGAAGTTTGATTTCGGTTTCTTTGTTTTTTAAGCAAAAATATTCTGTTAAATTTTATAAATTATCAGTAGAGATATTTTGAAAAACTCTTTGATATGTCGTGGATATTTAAATAATGATTTGTTTGTTTTGAAACCTACCAACAGTTCATTATATCATATTGAAACTAACAAACGCATTAAGTTATCTCCTACTAATAAGACTCTCCTATGGCATTTTAGACTTGGTCATATTAATCTAAATAGGATTCAAAGACTTGTAAAAGAATGTCCTTTAAGTGACTTAAAGGTGGAAACTTTTCAAATTTGTGAATCTTGTTTGGAAAGTAAATTGACCAAAAGATCATTTCCTTCCAAAGGAAATAGAGTAATGGAAGTCTTAGAATTAGTGTTTGACGTATGTGGATCAATTAGTGTCCAAGTTAGAGGTGAGTATGAGTATTTCATTACTTTTGCAAATGATTACTCAAGATATGGATATATTTATCTAACGACTCATAAATATGATGCCTTAAAAAATTCAAAGAATTTAAGGCTGAGACCGAAAGCGATTAGGAAAGAACATTAAGACACTTTGATCATATCGAGGTGGAGAATATTTATCCCATGACTTTAGATCTTACTTGTCAGAAAATGAAATTTTATCCCAACTAAGTGCACCCGACACTCCTCAACAAAATGGAGTGGCAGAAAGGAGAAACAAGACCTTGTTAGACATGGTCAGAATAATATTAGGCTTCTCTACACTCAGTACATCCTTTTGGGGATATGCTATACAAACTGCTACATATATATTGAATATAGTTCCATCAAAGTCTATCTCTAAGACTCCATTGGAATTGTGGAATGGGCAGAAGCCTAATTTAACACATATCCATATTTGGGGTTGTCATGCATATGTGCTAAAAGGAAAGATAGATAAAATGGAATCACGATCAAATTTTTATTTATTTGTTGGGTATCCAAAAGGAATAAGGGGATACTACTTCTATAATCCTCAAGATAAGAAAAAATTTGTAAGCACAAATGCAATTTTCTTAGAGGACAAGTACATAGAAGAACGAGGATCTAAGAGTAGGGTTATTTTGGAAGAAACCAAGGGAGATAATCCCAAGCAAATGGTTACAGAAACCCATACTCAAGATTCACATAGAGGATTCGTATCTATGCCACTTAACATGCCAGATTCCAGTGGGAGGGAAATAGATGTTACGCCTTCTATACCCACTGGCTCTTCGGCACATAGAATGGAAAAACCTCCTGCCCCTGTTCAAAATCCAGTATTTGAGGAATCAGCAGATCTGGTTCCAGTCAACGAGGAGAATGAAAGTCCACTTATCCAAAAACCTCCACAGCTTAAACGTAGTGGGAGAGTCATTCGACGTCCCTCTAGATACTTACTCTATGGAGAAGCTTTTCAAGTAATCTCTTTTGAGGAAGAAGAGGATCCCACTACGTATAAAGAAGCTGTAGAGGACATAGATGCAAACCATTGGAAGAGTGCAATGGATTCAGAAATGAAATCCATGTACACTAACTCCGTCTGGACCCTTGTGACTTACCTAATAGGATAAAACCTATTGGGTGCAAATTGGTCGACAAAAGAAAAAGAGGAGTAGACGAGAAAATGGAAACTTTCAAAACTAAATTAGTTGCTAAGGGTTATACCCAATGAGAAGGTATTGACTATGAGGAAACATTCTCGCCAGTGGCCATGCTAAAGTTTATAAGAATTCTCCTGTCCATTACATCTCACTTCGACTATGAAGTATGGCAAGTGGACGTCAAGACAGCTTTCCTTAATAAAAATCTTGACGAATGTATCTACATGGTACAGCCAGATGGTTTTATCCAAGAATGTCAAGAACAAAAAGTTTGTAAGCTGAATAGGTCCATATATGGGTTTAAACAAGCGTCTAGATCTTAGAATATCAGATTTGATCAGGCCATTAAATCTTATGGTTTTAATCAGCATCTTGATGAACCTTGTGTCCATAAGAGAATTATAGATGGTAAGGTTATTTTTCTCATACTGTATGTTGATGACATCCTTCTCATTAGAAATAATGTAAGAACATTAACATTGGTGAAAAGTTAGTTAGGTAAACAGTTTGATATGAAGGACTTAGGAAAAGCAAGATGTGTTCGGGCATTCGGATCCTTCGGGACAAAAAGAATAAACAGTTAACTTTATCCCAAACTTCATATATTAACAAAACATTGATGAGATTTTCAATACAAAATTCCAAGAAAGATCAATTGCCTTTCAGACATAGAATTCAGTTATCTTAGAAGCATAGTCTTAAAACTCCTAATGAAGTTGAGTACATGAAACGAGTTCCTTATGCATCAACTGTAGGAAGTCTCATGTATGCTAGCTTTGTACTCATCCAGACATTTGTCATGCTGTTGGGATGGTCAATAGATATCAGTCAAATTCAAGACCGGAACACTAGATAGCAATGAAGCATATATTCAAGTATCTTCGCAGAACTCGAGAATATATACTAGTTTACTCAACTCCAAAATTAGTACCTATAGGTTACACTGATTCTAATTTTCAAGCTGATAGAGATTTTTGCAAGTCCACCTCAAGCTCTGTTTTCACCTTAGGTGGTGGTGCAGTTGTGTGGAGAAGTATCAGACAATCTTGTATTGCTTACTCTACAATGGAAGCTGAATATGTGGCAACTTGTAAAGCAGCTAAAGAGGCAGTATGGTTGAAGAAGTTCTTGATAGAATTTGAAGTGGTTCCTTCTACATCTCAAGCCATTAGTTTGTACTGTAACAACAGTGGTGCAGTGGCAAATGCAAAAGAACCATGTAGCCATCAGCGTGGTAAACACTTTGAATATAAATATCACATACTTAGGGAGATTGTTCAACATGGAGATGTAGAAGTATGCAAGATTTTTTCTGCTGAAAATCTTGTTGATCCTTTTACTAAAAGTTTACCTTAAACTATTTTTAGAAGTCATATAGAAAGTATGGGTATTTCTGACATATCCCATTTACTCTAGGACAAGTGGGAGAATTTTTGTTAGACATGCCCATCAAGTAAATACAATATTTATATTTTTGAAATTAAATTAAGTATATCTTTATATATTTATATGTATGAATTATATATGAGCATGTTTTGTCCACGAATTATTTAGATATTATAAATCAAGTGTTTATTTGTTAAATATAGAAAGACTTGATTTATAATTTAATTCGAAATATATTATCCATGATCTAAAATAAATTTGGACAATTTATTTTGAAAAATCATCTTAATTTTATTGAAGTTTGTCTTTGACTTTGGTAATAAAATTAAGGATATATATTTGATATATTGGATGGACCATCAATATTTATTTGTGGAATAGACCATACAAATAAAATATTAAAAGATTATCGTACATAATCCCTTAATTTTGAGCAAACAATTATTTATATTTATTAACTTGAAATTCCTTGAGTTGCGAAAGAGTGAGATTAACTCAAAAATTAATATCTCGGAATCTTAGAAATTAAAGTGAAATAAATATGAAATAATTATTATGCAATATGGAATCCATCACCTTTAATAGGCAAGATCATTCCCTCATGAGTTCTTCTAAGGGACGAGTTAAATCGAGCTTAGTATTTTAATAGCGTCTATTGAATTCAATTTGTAAGTGTGACGTGGTCACATGGTACTCATCAAATTAAAGATGAGAATTGAGGATTTGAATGAGGGGCACTATGGTCATACGGCCTCATTTAAAGTATTATTTTGATCGACGGGGGTAATTTGTTGGATCGATCAATCATTAGATATAATTATTGACTCTAGTAATTGCGATTAGACTAAGAGTACAGTTACATTCTTTTAATAGAGTGGAACGTAATTAATAAATTATTTTTATTGACTAAACAATTTATTGGAGCTTAATCTAATTGTATCCGACCAGGTCCCTTCAGTGGCTCCTAATTATGGGACAATAATAAATTATAATTTATTAATAAAAATTGCAGGAAACCATAAATCGTATTTAAGATGGAATAGGATAAGTGGAAATAGTTGTATCCAACTATACTTTTTCTATTCTATCTGGATTCGTATTTTGAGATAAAGTCAAATATACAATTTGGTTTATGACTCTATTTTCAATATACGTGAGAAACAACGTTCTTGTTCTCTCGATTTTTTATGTGAATCCACCCTCAACAAAGAGAAAAACAAAATACGATTAGCAATTTTCTGGTCCAGGGAGATTGCATTGAAGAAGATTTGGGGGTCTGGAGCATTACCAGAAGGCCAAAGACTTCAAGAATCGTTTTGGTGAAGGTGATATCAACAAAAGTATGGTTCGTTTCACGTATTCTCAGGGTTTAATCTGATTGACACATAAGTATATCGATCCTATTAACTAACAGATTTCAATTGTTCTCCACAAGTTAAAGGGTCCCAATCTAGAGTGCTTCATTCAAGGGTCTCAATCTTTTCAATCCTTTACGGAATTGTCTACTGAAGCAAGAGGTTTATAGAACTTTGATAGATGACAAATCCCTTCCCTTCGTATTAGAAAATCTGTTCCTTCTTGAGGCCTATCGGCACTCTTTTCCTCTGTTTTTCTTTCTATTATCAATAAAAAATAGATTTCGGCCTTTTATTAAAAAAAAAACAAGAAAAGAAAAGAAAGGCTTTGCAAATCGTATACTGATGTCCAACAATCATTGAAAACTTTTACCATTGTTGACATAAATTTCTGTGTTTTGGCTTCTAGTCAAACATTGCTTTTCATTTCAATCGCACTATTGTGCTTTGGTTGCTTTATACAAAAAAAAACAGCAAGCATTATTTTATTTTTTTATTTAATGATTACAGGTTTTTTTCTAAAAAAAAAATCTGGTACAGCCAACAAGTGTTTTAGCTGACTAGATGTGAAATTTTCACTGTTGGCTGAATTTTAATTAATAAATTTCAGCATGTGTTTAAATTATTGAATTTTAATTTCAAAACTTTGGTTATTCTTTTAAGATTTCTTAAAATTATTCACACTTGTGAACTAAATGATTTTTAGGATCGTGTTAGTAGTTAAGCTTATTCAAAGTGTTGGCAAATGTTGGATTTGATGGTTAAGTGTATTGATTAATTGCCTCAGTATTTTGAAATTAAGAATTCATTAGTTATTGGGAAAAAATTAGTGTATTGGTTGTGGGAGGAATATGTTCCACTTTAAATGTATGAACCTATTGGCATGGGCAAAAAGCCAACCAAAATGATTAAAAGAGTGCCTCCTAGCGAGGACAAAATGTTAGGATCGAATTTAGTAATGACCCATTATGTCTCAATGTACTAATGAGATTAAATGTGCATTGTAAGTAAATATTTACTTTGATTCAATTGTTCTAAAGTCTTCTTGTGTCTTCGATCATTTGTTTCTTTCCTCCATCTCTAAAGCATTTGACCATTGTGTTGGGTTCATCATTATTAAATTGTTTTTGTTTTATAAAAAAAATTTTGAATGTTCTGATTTCAAGCTTAGTTTAAGTGAAGATTTTCATACGCTTTGAAAAGAATATGTTATAAAACACCATACTCAATCCCATAAGATGGGGAATTCTTACTTACTGAGTTTTATACTCACTCTTTTAATTTAATATTTTTAGATACTAACGATAAGATCGAGTTTGATGAGGAGGACGATTGGGAGTAACACTACAAGAAAATGATATATTGGCGATAAAACCTTAGTTAGGAAAAAAAATTTGTCACTAAAAGTACCATTTAGCAGAAAAATTTTTCTTTAGCGACAAAAACTTTTTGTCGCTACTGATTAAGACCTTCGGCAATAAAATTTTTATTTCCTAACTAAAAGTGATGGCTTTAGCTAGGAAATAAGTGCATTAGCGAGAAAATTTTAACTTTTCTCGCTAATGATGCACCAACAACGACGAAATTTCATTTCCTGACAATTTTTCTCGCTAATGATACATTATCAACGACGAAAATATATTTTCCAACTAAAAATATTAACTTTTATCACCATTAACTATACTTTTAGCGACAAAATTTCCATTCCTAACTAATACACTTCCCTAAATATTTATAATATGACCCTAAATATTTTACAAATTAATCTCTAACTATATACAATATGATCAAATATGAGAATATGCTAGATTATGTGTGGAAAAATACATCCGATTACCTTTAAATTTTTTTCATAATACTTTTTTTGCCAATTTTAACAAATTTAATGGTTGGATCATTAATTTGATTTGTCTATCTTTGTAAATGCATTAAATTTTGGGTATTTTTACCAATAGTATGCTAAATTATGTACCAGAATATATCCGACTACCTTCAAATTTGGTCATAACACTTTTCTTAGCAATTTCAAAAAATATAACGATCGAATCGTTAATTTGAGGTGCCTATCTTAGAAAATGTCATAGGTTTTCGGTATTTTTATAGATATTTTATTAGATTACGTACCAAAATATATCTGATTATCTTAAAATTTGGTCATAACACTTTTCATAAAAATTTCAACAAATCCAACGATTGGATCGTTAATTAGAAATGTCCATCTTTGTAAATGCCTTAGCTTTTGGGTGTTTTGTAGAATTTTATTGGATTACGCATCAAAATATATCTTATTACCTTTAAATTTAGTCATGACAATTTTCTTAGAAATTTAAAAAAATCTAATGGCCAAATTGTTAATTTGAAGTTTTTATCTTTGTAAATGTCTTAGATTTTCGATATTTTTTGTAGATATTTTATTGGATTATGCGCCAAAGTGTATCTGATTACTTTCAATTTTCTTTGTAACACTTTTCTTAACAATTTCAACAAGGCTAATGGTCAAATCGTTAATTTGAAGTGTCTATCTTTGTAAATACCTTAGGTTTTCGGTATTTTGGTAGATATTTTGTTGGATTACGTGCCAAAATATATCCGATTACTTTCAAATTTCTTCATAACGCTTTTCTTAACAATTTCAACAAATCTAACGGTCAAATCATTAATTTGAAGTGCCTATCTTTGTAAGGCCTTAGGTTTTCGCATTTTTGTAGATATTTTATTAGATTACTTGTCAAAGTATATCCGATTATCTACAAATTTGGTAATAATACTTTTTTTAGTAATTTCAATAAATATAACGGTCAGATTGTTAATTTGAAATGCCTATATTTGTAATGGCCTTAGGATTTCGGCATTTTTGTAGATAGTTTTTTGGATTACTTGCCAAAGTATATCTGGTTACTTACAAATTTTGTCATAACACTTTTCTTAACAATTTCAACAAATCTAATGGTCAAATCATTAATTTGAGATGCTTATATTTGTAAATGCCTTAAGTTTTCAGTATTTTTATAGATATTTTACTGGATTACGTGCCAACGTATATCCGATTACCTTCAAATTTAGTCACAACACTATTGTTAGTAATTTCAACAAATCTAACTAGTCAGATCATTAATTTTAAGTACTATCATTGTAAAAGCCTCAGGTTTTTGGTATTTTGTAGATATTTTACTGGATTACGTGCCAAAATATATTTGATTACCTTCAAATTTAGTCATAACACTTTTGTTAACAATTTCAACAAATGTAACGGTCAGATCGTTAGTTTAAAGTGTCTATCTTTGTAAAAACCTTAGGTATCCGGTATTTTTGTAGATATTTTGTTGGATTACGAACCAAAGTATATCCAATTACCTTAAAATTTAGTCATAACACTTTTTTTAATAATTTCAACAAATCCAACGCTCGAATCATTAATTTGATGTGCCTATATTTATAAATACCTTAAATTTTCTGTATTTTTGTAAATATTTTGTTAGATTGCGTGCCAAAATAATTCGATTACCTTCAAATAACACTTTTTTTTTAGTAATTTTAACAAATCTAATTGTCAAATCGTTAATTTAATAAGTTTATCTTTTTATATATGTATGTATGTACGTATATGTATATATGTATATATATATATATATATATATATATATGTATGCATGTATATATGTGTGTGTTGTATATATAAATGTATGGGTTCTCTATAAATATACATATATATTTTTATATATATGTGTGTTGTATATATAGATTATATGTGTATGTATATATATTTATATGAATATATATATATATGTGTGTGTGTGTGATTATGTATATATATATGTGTGTGTGTATATGAATATATATGAATTTGAATATATATGTGTGTGTGTGTGTGTTTATATATACATACATATATATGTGTACATATATATATATATATATATATATATATATATGAATATGCATGTGTGTCTGTGTGTGAATATATATATATACACATGCATATTCATATATATATATATATATATATATATATAATATGTATCTTTATTTAGATGAATATAATGTATATGTATGTATATATGTATATATTTATGTATATATAAATAAAATGTATATACATATTTATATGTATATTTGAATATAATGTGTATATATGTATATATATAAATATATATTAAATATATAGATGTATATACATATGAATATGTATATATGTATATATGTATGTGTGTGTGTGTAAGTACGTATGTATATATATGAATATATGAGTATATTTTATTAATTAGATTAGAAATACACACATATTTAATGAGTCTACTATTTATTGAGTAGTTGAAGGAGAGATAAATTAGGAATATACGTAATAAATACATTCCTGATATAAAATTGACAAGTATTTTGACACAATAAAAATAGAAATTTTTACATTTTTTTAGGACAGAGGGAGTATAATAATGGATGAACGACTTGCTTCCGCAAAATTTTAAAGAAATATATTGATCAAAATAGTTTACTATAGTTAGTAATAAATAAGTACCAATTATTAATAAATAATGTATAATAAATAAATACCAATTAATGATTTGGCAATTAATAAGTAAATAATAATTGCCAACTTGATGACTACTAATAAATATCAAATAGTATTAAAGTACAAACAATTGCTACAGTTTAAAATAATGATAAATGATGGTATCCGAACAAAATTATAACTAATAATTTTAATAACAAAAATAATGCTATGACATAAGAAATGAAATCTCTCAATAATCATAATAACAACCCCCCCCCCCACACACACACACACATATATATATATATATATATTAAATTAAATCATAAGGAATATATTTAAAAGATAATAATTTTAATATTGACAATAACAAATTCCCTGTTAATTGAATAATTAAATAGATAAGCTATGTAATTAGTTAAGTAATCAAATAACAACGTAATAATATTAATTATTATTATTATTATTATTATTATTATTATTATTATTATTATTATTATTATTATTATTATTATTATTATTATTATTATTATTATTATTGTCAATAATAACAATAACAACAAACTAAACCTTAATCCTAAAAAACTTAGAATCGACTACATGAACCAATATCAGGCAACGTGTGGTCATTCACATGAATCCTTTCTCTTCACTTCCTTTTATCGACCATCATACTCTCATTTAAATCTAACAAAGACATATCTCTCCTAATCACCTATATCCATGTCGTTTTAGGTTTGCCTCTACCTCTATCTAACATATTCTGTCTCCCTCCCTCAATTCTCCTAATAGGAGTATCCTCGATCTTCTCTCGTACATGTCCAAACCAAAGCAAATGGCTTTCTCTCATCTTTTCCTCAATAGATGTCACTCTCACCATTTCTTTAATGGTTTTATTTCTGAATCTATCATTTCTAACACATCCACACTATTGGGATGTATGCCCTCTTAGACTAGGTTTCTGATGTAAAAATCGAATGTTTTAATAAAAGAATTTATTTTCAGAAATTGTTTATGAATTTACAATTTTATTTGTACACAATTACGTTTGGAAAAGAACCATTGTATTTAAGTAAGTGGTCCATGTGAATGGAGGTCTTTCACAGTAAGGTATGGATCACGGGTTAATTAGCACATAAACTTTTATTCTTAACCGATTGATGAGAATGGGATCTCATCATGTTTAGGTTATTATATTGTGAATTCTAAATGGGGAATGGTTTACCTTTAGCCAGTGAGTAGTCCACTCACTTCATGACATAAGCGTATTTCGAATACGTAGAACAGGACCTGTAGTAGTGGTTTCTTAAAAGTATTATATGGTAGAAACCTAGACTACTACCACCACAGCGTGGACTAGTACTCTACGACTTGAGTATGAGTTGGTAGTCTGACGAAATTGGAAGCGTATACTTTGATATACTATAGTTGAGGTTCTATCGTATGGCCAATATACTTGCATGTTGGGTATGTGTGACTAGTTAGTTAAGACAGACTTATACAAGATAGTTTCTATACTATATCGCCCCTTGTGGTTGAATGATCTGAATATCCAGGGCCTTGGGAAACACGACTTGGATGTTTGCTTTAGGGTAGCTTCCTTGGAAAGCGGAAACAATCCAGGAGGTCGTGGATTATTAGACTAGAGGCGTAAGGATAGTAGATGTCATTTAGAGAGGTGTTAGTACGCTTCTTCCTCTCTAAATGTACGGCGATGTATAGAGGGGTATTTTAGTCATTACACCTGTAGGTCCGAGGCTTTGCTAACGCAA
>JANUWF010000854.1:0-24866 GCA_026120185.1 Voacanga thouarsii | reverse complement strand
TAGACAATTAGTGGATTGCATGCCAAATTATGTCCGATTATATTCAAACATGGCCACGACACATTTATTATCAATTTAAACAAATCTAATGGTCAGATCATTAATTCAAGGTTCCTATCTTTGTAAATGCCTTAGGTTTTCGGTCATTTTGTAGACATTTGTTGCATTACATGCCAAAATATATCCGATTATCTTCAAATTTGGTCATAACACTTTTCTTAGAAATATAAACAAATATAACGGTCGGACCATTAATTGAAAAATCCTATCTTTGTAAATGCATTAGGTTTTCGGTATTTTTGTTGATGCATGCCAAAATATATCTGATTATCTTCAAATTTGGTAATTACACTTTTCAAAGAAATTCAAACAAATCTAACGATCAGATCATTAATTTAAAGTACCGATCCTTGTAAATACCTTAGGTTTTCGGTATTTTTGTTGATATTTGTTGGAATACATGCCTAAATATATCTGATTATCTTCAAAGATGGTCATAACACTATTCCTAGCAATTTAAACAAATCTAACGGTCGGATCATTAATTGAAAGTGCCTATCATTGTAAATGCCTTATGTTTTCGGTCTTTTTGTGGACATTTGGTCGAATGCATACCAAAACATATCTGATCATATTCAAACTTGGTCATGACACATTTCATAGCAACTTAAATAAATCTAACGGCTGGATCATTAATTGAAAGTGCCTATCCTTGTAAATACCTAAGGTTTTCATTCTTATTGTAGACATTTAGTGGATTGCATGCCAAATTTTGTCCGATTATCTTCAAACATGTCCACGACACATTTATTATCAATTTAAACAAAATCTAATGGTCAGATCATTAATTCAAGGTTCCTATCTTTGTAAATGCCTTAGGTTTTCGGTCTTTTTGTAGACATTTGTTGCATTGCATGCCAAAATATATCCGATTATCTTCAAATTTGGTCATAACACTTTTCTTAGAAATATAAACAAATATAACGGTCGGATCATTAATTGAAAGATCCTATATTTGTAAATGCCTTAGGTGTTCGGTATTTTTGTTAATATTTGTAAGATTGCGTTCCAGAATTTATCCGATTATCTTCAAATTTATTTATAACACTTTTATTAGGAATTTAAACAAATCTAACGGTCGGATCATTAATTGAAAGTGCTTGTATTTGTAAATGCATTAGGTTTTCGGTATTTTTGTAGACATTTGGCGGATTGCATGCCAAAATATTTTCGTTTATATTCAAACATGGTCGAAACACTTTTCATAGAAATTAAAATTAATCTAACGGTCGGATCATTAATTGAAAGTGTTTATATTTGTAAATGCCTAAAGTTTTCGGTCTTTTTGTAGACATTCGGTGGATTGCATGCCAAAATATATCTGATTATCTTCAACTTTGGTCATTACACTTTTCTTAGCAATTTAAATATGTCTAACGGTCGGATCATTAATTGAAAGTGCCTATCTTTGTAAATGCCTTAGGTTTTAGGTATTTTTGTTGAAATTTGTTGGATTGCAAGCCAAAATATATCTGATTATCTTCAAATTTGGTCGTAACACTTTTGTAAGCAATTTAAACAAATCTAACGGTCGGATCATTAATTCAAAGTTCCTATATTCGTAAATGCCTTAGGTTTTTCGGCAATTTGGTAGACATTTGATGTGTTGCGTGCCAAAATATATCCGATTATCTTCAAATTCGGTCATACCATTTTTTCTAGCAATTTAAACCAATATGTTGGTCGGATCATGAATTGAATGTTCCTATCTTTGTAAATGCCTTAGGTTTTTCGGTATTTTCGTTGATATTTGTTGGATTGCATGCCAAAATATATCCGTTTATCTTCAAATTTGGTCATAACACATTTCATAGAAATTAAAATTAATCTAACGGTCGGATCATTAATTGAAAGTGTTTATATTTGTAAATGCCTAAGGTTTTCGGTCTTTTTGTAGACATTCGGTGGATTGCATGCCAAAATATATCTGATTATCTTTAACTTTGGTCATTACACTTTTCTTAGCAATTTAAATATGTCTAACGGTCGGATCATTAATTGAAAGTGCCTATCTTTGTAAATGCCTTAGGTTTTAGGTATTTTTGTTGAAATTTGTTGGATTGCAAGCCAAAATATATCTGATTATCTTCAAATTTGGTCGTAACACATTTGTAAGCAATTTAAACAAATCTAACGGTCGGATCATTAATTTAAAGTTCCTATATTTGTAAATGCCTTAGGTTTTTCGGCAATTTGGTAGACATTTGATGTGTTGCGTGCCAAAATATATCCGATTATCTTCAAATTCGGTCATACCATTTTTTACAGCAATTTAAACCAATATGTTGGTCGGATCATGAATTGAATGTTCCTATCTTTGTAAAATGCCTTAGATTTTTCGGTATTTTTGTTGATATTTGTTGGATTGCATGCCAAAATATATCCGTTTATCTTCAAATTTGGTCATAACACATTTCATAGAAATTAAACCTAATATAACGTACGGATCATTAACTGAAAGTGCCTATCTTTGTAAATGCCTTAGGTTTTCGATATTTTTGTTGATATCTGTTGGATTGCATGCCAAAATATATCTGATTATCTTCAAAATTGGTCATTACACTTTTCATAGAAATTTAAACAAATCTAACGATCAGATCATTAATTGAAAGTGCCGATCCTTGTATGTACCTTAGGTTTTCGGTATTTTTGTTGATATTTGTTGGAATAAATGCCAAAATAAATCTGATTATCTTCAAATTTGGTCATAACAATTTTCCTAGCAATTTAAACAAATCTAACGGTCGGATCATTAATTGAAAGTGCCTATTGTTGTAAATGCCTTGTGTTTTCGGTCTCTTTGTAGACATTTGGTCGAATACATACCAAAAGATATCTGATCATATTCAAACTTGGTCATGACACTTTTCATAGCAACTTAAATAAATTTAACGGCTGGATCATTAATTGAAAGTGCCTATCCATGTAAATACCTTTGGTTTTCATTCTTTTTGTAGACATTTAGTTGATTGTATGCCAAAAAAATGTCCGATTATATTCAAACATGGCCACGACACGTTTATTATCAATTTAAACAAATCTAATGGTCAGATCATTAATTCAAGGTTCCTATCTTTGTAAATGCCTTAGGTTTTCGGTCATTTTGTAGACATTTGTTGCAGTGCATGCCAAAATATATCCGATTATCTTCAAATTTGGTCATAACACTTTTCTTATAAATATAAACAAATATAACGGTCGGATCATTAATTGAAAGATCCTATCTTTTGTAAATGCCTTAGGTTTTCGGTATTTTTGTTAATATTTGTTGGATTGCATGCCAGAATATATCCGATTATCTTCAAATTTGGTTATAATACTTTTATTAGGAATTTAAGCAAATCTAACGGTCGAATCACTAATTGAAAGTGCTTGTATTTGTAAATGCATTAGGTTTTCGGTATTTTTGTTGATATTTGTTGGATTGCATGCCAAAATATATCTGAGTATCTTCAACTTTGGTCATTACACTTTTCTTTGAAATTTAAACAAATCTAACGATCAGATTATTAATTGAAAGTGCCGATCATTGTAAATGCCTTAGGTTTTCGGTATTTTTGTTGATATTTGTTGGAATACATGCCTGAATATATCTGATTATCTTCAAATTTGGTCATAACCCTTTTCCTGGCAATTTAAACAAATCTAACGGTCGGATCATTAATTGAAAGTGCCTATCGTTGTAAATGCCTTATGTTTTCGGTCTTTTTGTAGACATTTGGTCGAATGCATACCAAAAGATATCTGATCATATTCAAACATGGTCATGACACTTTTCATAGCTGCTTAAATAAATCTAACGGCTGGATCATTAATTGAAAGTGCCTATCCTTGAAAATACCTTAGGTTTTTATTCTTTTTGTAGTCATTTACTGGATTGCATGCCAAAATATGTCTGATTATATTCAAACTTTGTCATGACACTTTTATTATCAATTTAAACAAATCTAACTTAATTCAAGGTTCGTATCTTTGTTACTGCCTTAGGTTTTTTGGTCATTTTGTAGACATTTGTTGCGTTGCATGCCAAAATATATCCGATTATCTTCAAAATTGGTCAATGCACTTTTCTTAACAATTTAAATAAATATAATGGTCGGATCATTAATTTAAACCTCCTATCTTTGTAAATACCTTAGGTTTTTTGTGTTTTTGTTAATATTTGTTGGATTGCATGCCGAAATATATCCGATTATCTTCAAATTTAGTTATAACACTTTTATTAGGAATTTAAACTAATCTAACGGTCGGATCATTAATTGAAAGTTCTTATCTTTGGAAATGCCATAGGTTTTCGGTCTTTTTGTAGACATTTGGTGAATTGCATGCCAAAATATATCCGATTATATTCAAACATGGTCGTAACACTTTTCATAGAAATTAAAATATGTCTAACGGTCGGATCATTAATTGAAAGCGGTTATATTTGTAAATGCCTTAGGTTTTTGGTCTTTTTGTAGACATTCGGTGGATTGCATGACAAAATATATCCGATTATACACAAACTTGGTCATAACACTTTTCTTAGCAATTTAAATATGTCAACCGGTCGAATCATTAATTGAAATTGCCTATCTTTGTAAATGTCTTAGGTTTTCGGTCTTTTTGTAGACATTCGGTGGATTGCATGCCAAAATATACCCGATTTTATTCAAACTTGGTCATAACACTTTTCTTACCAATTTAAATAAGTCTAACGATCGAATAATTAATTGAAAGTGCGTATCTTTGTAAATGCCTTTGGTTTTCGGTCATTTTGTTGACATTTGTTGCATTGCATGCCAAAATATATCCGATTATCTTCAAATTTGGTCATAACACTTTTCTTAGAAATATAAACAAATATAACAGTCGGATCATTAATTGAAAGATCCTATCTTTGTAAATGCCTTAGGTTTTCTGTATTTTTGTTAATATTTGTTGGATTGCATGCCAGAATATATCCGATTATCTTCAAATTTGGTTATAACACTTTTATTAGGAATTTAAACAAATCTAACGGTCGAATCACTAATTCAAAGTGCTTGTATTAGTAAATACATTAGGTTTTCAGTATTTTTGTTGATATTTGTAGGATTGCATGCCAAAATATATTCAATTATCCTCAAATTTGGTCATAACACTTTTATTAGCAATTTAAACAAATGTAACGGTCAGACCATTAATTGAAAGTGCCTATCTTTGTAAATGCCCCAGGTTTTCGTTATTTTTGTTGATATTTGTTGGATTGCATGCCAAAATATATCTGATTATCTTCAACTTTGGTCATTACACTTTTCTTAGAAAATTAAACAAATCTAACGGTCAGATCATTAATTGAAAGTGCCGAACATTGTAAATGCCTTAGGTTTTTAGTATTTTTGTTGATATTTGTTGGAATACATGCCAAAATATATCTGATTATCTTCAAATTTGATCATAACACTTTTCCTAGCAATTTAAATAAATCTAACGGTCCGATCAATAATTGAAAGTGCCTATCGTTGTAAATGCCTTATGTTTTCGGTCTATTAGTAGACATTTGGTCGATTGCTTACCAAAATATTTCTGATCATATTCATACTTGCTCATGACTCTTTTCGTAGCAGTTTAAATAAATATAACGGCCGGATCATTAATTGAATGTGTCTATCCTTGTAAATGCCTTAGGTTTTAAGTCTTTTTGTAGACATTTGTTAGATTGCATGCCGTAATATATCCGATTAACTTCAAACTGGTTCCTAAGACTTTTTGTAGTAAATTAAACAAATCTAACGATCGGAGCATTAATTGAATGTTCCTATCTTTGTAAATGCCTCAGATTTTCAGTCTTTTTGTAAACAATTGTTGGATTGCATGCCAAAATATATCCGATTATATTAAAACATGGTCAAAACACTTTTCCTAGCAATTTAAACAAATCTAATGGTCGGATTATTAATTGAAAGTTCCTATCTTTGTAAATGCCTTAGGTTTTCGGTATTTTTGTAGACATTTAGTGGATTGCAGGCCAAAATATATCCGATTATATTCAAACTCGATCGTAACACTTTTCATAGCAATTTAAATAAATCTAACGGTCAGATCATTATTTGAAAGTGCTTATCTTTGTAAATGCCTTAGGTTTTCGGTCTTTTTGTAGACATTCGGTGGATTGCATGCCAAAATATACCCGATTATATTCAAACTTGGTCATAACACTTTTCTTAACAATTTAAATAAGTCTAACGGTCGAATCATTAATTGAAAGTGCCTATCTTTGTAAATGCCTAAGGTTTTCGGTCTTTTTGTAGACATTTGTTGGATTGCATGCCAAAATATATCCGATTATATTCAAATTAGGTCATAACACTTTTCAGAGCAGTTTAAACAAATCTAACGGTCGGATCATTAATTGAAAGTTACTATCTTTTTAAATACCTCAGGTTTTCAGTCTTTTTGTAGACAATTGTTGGCTTGCATGCCAAAATATATCCGATTATATTAAAACATTGTCAGAACACTTTTCCTAGCAGTTTAAACAAATCTAATGATCGGATCATAAATTGAAAGTTCCTATCTTTGTAAATGCCTTTGGTTTTCAATTTTTTTGAAGACATATCGTGGATTGCATTAAATAACTTGTTATTACACTTTTTCATAGAAATTTAAATAAATCTAACGGTCGGATCATTAATTGAAAGTGCTTATTTTTGTAAATGCCTTAGGTTTTCGGTCTTTTTGTAGACATTCGGTGGATTGCATGCCAAAATATATCCGATTATATACAAACTTGGTCATAACACTTTTCTTAGCAATTTAAATATGTCTAAATGTCGGATTATTAATTGAAAGTGCCTATATTTGTGAATGCCTTAGGTTTTAGATATTTTTGTTGATATTTGTTGGATTGAATGCCAAAATGTATCTGATTATCTTCAAATTTGGTCAAAACACTTTTATGAGCAATTTAAACAAATCTAACGGTCAGATCATTAACTCAAAGTTCCTAACTTGGTAAATACATTAGGTTTTTGGTCATTTTGTGGACATTTGATGCGTTGCATGCCAAAATATATCCGATTATCTTCAAATTCGGTCATAGCACTTTTCCTAACAATTTAAACAAATAGAATGGTCCCATCATTAATTGAAGGTTCCTATCTTTGTAAATGCCTTAGATTTTCGGTCATTTTGTAGACATTTGTTGCATTGCATGCCAAAATATATCTGATTATCTTCAAATTTGATCATAACACTTTTCTTTGAAATATAAACAAATATAACGGTCGGATCATTAATTGAAAGTTCCTATCTTTGTAAATGCCTTAAGTTTTCAGTTTTTTTTGTAGACATTTCGTGGATTGCAAGGCAAAATATATCCGATTATATTCTAACTTGTTAGTACACTTTTCATAGCAATTTATATAAATCTAACGGTCGGATCATTAATTGAAAGTGCTTATTTTTGTAAATGCCTTAGGTTTTCGGTCTTTTTGTAGACATTCGGTTGATTGTATGCCAAAATATATCCGATTATATACAAACTTGGTCGTAACACTTTTCTTAGCAACTTAAATATGTCTAACGGTCGGATCGTTAATTGAAAGTGCCGATATTTGTAAATGCCTTAGGTTTTAGATATTTTTGTTGATATTTGTTGGATTGAATGCCAAAACGTATCTGATTATCTTCAGATTTGGTCAAAACACTTTTATAAGCAATTTAAACAAATCTAATGGTCGGATCATTAATTCAAAGTTCATATCCTTGTAAATACATTAGGTTTTCGGTCATTTTGTGGACGTTTGATGCGTTGCATGTCAAAATATATCCGATTATCTTTAAATTCGGTCATAGCGCTTTTCCTATCCTTGTAACGGTCGGATCATTAATTGAAAGAGCCTATCTTTGTAAATGCCTCAGGTTTTCGTTATTTTTGTTGATATTTGTTGGAATACATGCCAAAATATATCTGATTATCTTCAAATTTGGTCATAACACTTTTCCTAGCAATTTAAACAAATCTAACGGTCGGATCATTAATTGAAAGTGCCTATCGTTGTAAATGCCTTGTGTTTTCGGTCTCTTTGTAGACATCTGGTCGAATGCATGCCAAAGGATATCTGATCATATTCAAACTTGGTCATGACACTTTTCATAGCAACTTAAATAAATCTAACGGCTGGATCGTTAATTGAAAGTGCCTATTCTTGAAAATACCTTTAGTTTTCATTCTATTTGTAGACATTTAGTGGATTGCCTGCCAAATTATGTCCGATTATATTCAAACATAGCCACGACACATTTATTATCAATTTAAACAAATCTAACGGTCAGATCATTAATTCAAGGTTCCTATCTTTGAAAATGACATAGGTTTCGGTCATTTTGTAGACATTTGATGCATTGCATGCCAAAATATATCCGATTATCTTCAAATTTGGTCATAATACTTTTCTTAGAAATATAAACAAATATAACGGTCGGATCATTAATTGAAAGATCATATCTTTATAAATGCCTTAGGTTTCGGTATTTTTGTTAATATTTGTTGGATTGCATGCCAGAATATATCCGATTGTCGTCAAATTTGGTTATAACACTTTTCCTAGCAATTTAAACAGATCTAACGGTCGAATAACTAATTGAAAGTGCTTGTATTTGTAAATGCATTAGGTTTTCGATATTTTTGTTGATCTTTATTGGATTGCATGCCAAAATATATCTGATTATCTTCAAATTTGGTCATTACACTTTTCAAAGAAATTCAAACAAATCTAACGATCAGATCATTATTTGAAAGAGCCGATCCTTGTAAATACCTTTGGTTTTCGGTATTTTTGTTGATATTTGTTGGAATACTTGCCTAAATATATCTGATTATCTTCAAATTTGGTCATAACACTTTTCCTAGTAATTTAAACAAATCTAACGGTCGGATCATTAATTGTAAGTGCCTATCGTTGTAAATGCCTTATGTTTTCGGTCTTTTTGTAGACATTTGGTCGAATGCACACCAAAAGATATCTGATCATATTCAAACTTGGTCATGACACTTTTCATAGCAACTTAAATAAATTTAACGGCTGGATCATTAATTGAAAGTGCCTATCCTTGTAAATACCTTAGGTTTTTATTCTTTTTGTAGACATTTAGTAGATTGCATGCAAAAATATGTCCGATTATCTTCAAACATGGCCACGACACATTTAATATCAATTTAAACAAAATCTAATGGTTAGATCATTAATTCAAGGTTCCAATCTTTGTAAATGCCTTAGGTTTTCGATCTTTTTGTAAACATTAGTTGCATTGCATGCAAAAATATATCCGATTACCTTCAAAATTGGTCAATGCACTTTTCCTAGCTATTTAAACAAATATAACGGTCGGATCATTAATTGAAAGTGTTTATATTTGTAAATGCCTTAGGTTTTCGGTCTTTTTGTAGACAATCGGTGGATTGCATGCCAAAATATATCCGATTATACACAAACTTGGTCATAACACTTTTCTTAGCAATTTAAATATGTCTAACGGTCGGATCATTAGTTGAAAGTGCCTATCTTTGTAAATGCCTAAGGTTTTATGTATTTTTGTTGATATTTGTTGGTTTGCATCCAAAATATATCTGATTATCATCAAATTTGGTCATAACACTTTTATAAGCAATTTAAACAAATCTAACGGTCGGATCATTAATTCAAAGTTCCTATCTTTGTAAATGCCATAGGTTTTTCGGTCATTTTGTAGACATTTGTTGCGTTGCATGCCAAAATATATCCGATTATCTTCAAATTCAGTCATACCACTTTTTCTAGCAATTTAAACAAATATGTTGGTCGGATCATTAATTTAATGTTCATCTCTTTGTAAATGCCTTAGGTTTTTCGGTATTTTTGTTGATATTTGTTGGATTGCAAGCCAAAATATATCCGTTTATCTTCAAATTTGGTTATAACACATTTCTTAGAAATTAAACCTAATATAACGTTCGGATCATTAACTGAAAGTGCCTATCTTTGTAAATGCCTTAGATTTTCGGTATTTTTGTTGATATTTGTTGGATTGCATGCCAAAATATATCTGATTATCTTCGAATTTGGTCATTACACTTTTCAAAGAAATTCAAACAAATCTAACGATCGGATCATTAATTGAAAGAGCCGATCCTTGTAAATATCTTAGGTTTTCGGTATTTTTGTTGATATTTGTTGGAATACATGCCAAAATATATATGATTATCTTCAAATTTGGTCATAACACTTTTTCTAGCAATTTAAACAAATCTAACGGTCGGATCATTAATTGAAAGTGCCTATCGTTGTAAATGCCTCGTGTTTTCGGTCTCTTTGTAGACATTTGATGGAATGCATACCAAAAGATATCTAATCATATTCAAACTTGGTCATGACACTTTTCATAGCAACTGAAATAAATCTAACGGTTGGATCATTAATTGAAAGTGCCTATCCTTGCAAATACCTTAGATTTTCATTCTTTTTGTAGACATTTAATGGATTGCATGCCAAAATAATGTCCGATTATATTCAAACATGGCCACGACACATTTATTATCAATTTAAACAAATCTAATGGTCAGATCATTAATTCAAGGTTCCTATCTTTGTAAATGCCCTAGGTTTTCGGTCATTTTGTAGACATTTGTTGCATTGCATGCCAAAATATATCCGATTATCTTCAAATTTGGTCATAACACTTTTCTTCGAAATTTAAACAAATATAACGGTCGGATCATTAATTGAAAGATCCTATCTTTGTAAATGCCTTAGGTTTTCTGTATTTTTGTTAATATTTGTTGGATTGCATGCCAGAATATATCCGGTTATCTTCAAATTTGGTTATAACACTTTTATTAGGAATTTAAACAAATCTAACGGTCGAATCACTAATTGAAAGTGCTTGTATTTGTAAATGCATTAGGTTTTCAGTATTTTTGTTGATATTTGTTGGATTTCATGCCAAAATATATTTGATTATCTGCAACATTGGTCATTACACTTTCCTCAGAAATTTAAACAAATCTATCGGTCAGATCATTATTTGAAAGTGCCGATCATTGTAAATGCCTTAGGTTTTTGGTATTTTTGTTGATATTTGTTGGAATACATGCCAAAATATATCTGATTAACATCAAATTTGGACATAACACTTTTCCTAGCAATTTAAAAAAATCTAACGGTCCGATCAATAATTGAAAGTGCCTATCGTTGTAAATGCCTTAGGTTTTTCGGTATTTTTGTTGATATTTGTTGGATCGCATGTTAAAATATATTCGTTTATCTTCAAATTTGGTCATAACACTTTCTTAAAAATTAAACCTAATACAACGGTTGGATTATTAATTGAAAGTGCCTATCTTTGTAAATGCCATAGGTTTTCGGTATTTTTGTTGATATTTGTTGGATTGAATGCCAAAATATATCTGATTATCTTCAAATTTGATCATTACACTTTTCAAAGAAATTCAAACAAATCAAACGATCAGATCATTAATTGAAAGTGTCGATCCTTGTAAATACCTTAGGTTTTCGGTATTTTTGTTGATATTTGTTGGAATACATGCCTGAATATATCTGATTATCTTCAAATTTGGTTATAACACTTTTCCTAGCAATTTAAATAAATCTAACGGTCGGATAATTAATTGAAAGTACCTATCGTTGTAAATGCTTTATGCTTTCGATCTTTTTGTAGACATTTGGAAGAATGCATACCAAAAGATATCTGATCATATTCAAACTTCGTCATGACACTTTTCATAGTAGCATAAATAAATCTAACGGTTGGATCATTAATTGAAAGTGCCTATCCTTGAAAATACCTTAGGTTTTTATTCTTTTTGTAGATATTTAGTGGATTGCATGCTAAAATATATCCGATTGTATTCAAACTTTGTCATGTCACTTTTATTATCAATTTAAACAAATCTAACGGTCAGATCATTAATTCAAGGTTCGTATCTTTGTAACTGTCTTAGGTTTTCGGTAATTTTGTAGACATTTGTTGCACTGCATGCCAAAATATATCCGATTATATTCTAACTTGCTAGTACACTTTTCATAGCAATTTAAATAAATCTAACGGTCGGATCATTAATTGAAATTGCTTATATTTGTAAATGCCTATGGTTTTCGGTCTTTTTGTAGACTGGTCCGATCATTAATTGAAAGTTCCTATCTTTGTAAATGCCTTAGGTTTTTCGGTATTTTTGTTGATATTTGCTGGATCGCATGTTAAAATATATTCGTTTATCTTCAAATTTGGTCATAACACTTTCTTAGAAATTAAACCTAATATAACGGTCGGATCATTAATTGAAAGTGCCTATCTTTGTAAATACCTTAGGTTTTCGGTATTTTTGTAGATATTTGTTGGATTGCATGCAAAAATATATCTGATTATCTTCAAATTTGGTCATTACACTTTTCAAAGAAATTCAAACAAATCTAACGATCAGATCATTAATTGAAAATGCCGATCCTTGTAAATACCTTAGGTTTTCGGTATTTTTGTTGATATTTGTTGGAATACATGCCTGAATATATCTGATTATCTTCAAATTTGGTCATACCACTTTTCCCAGCAATTTAAACAAATCTAACGGTCGGATCATTAATTAAAAGTGCCTATCGTTGTAAATGCCTTATGTTTTCGGTCTTTTTGTAGTCATTTGGAATAATGCAGACCAAAAGATATCTGATCATATTCAAACTTTGTCATGACACTTTTCATAGTATCATAAATAAATCTAACGGCTGGATCATTAATTGAAAGTGTCTATCCTTGAAAATACCTTAGGTTTTTATTCTTTTTGTAGACATTTAGTGGATTGCATGCTACAATACGTCCGATTGCATTCAAACTTTGTCATGACACTTTTATTATCAATTTAAACAAATCTAACGGTCAGATCATAAATTCAAGGTTCGTATCTTTCTAACTGCCTTAGGTTTTCGGTCATTTTGTAGACATTTGTTGCACTGCATGCCAAAATATATCCGATTATCTTCAAAATTGGTCAATGCACTTTTTTCCTAGCAATTTAAACAAATATAACGGTCGGATCATTAATTGAAACTTCCTATCTTTGTAAATGCCATAGATTTTCGGTATTTTTGTTAATATTTGTAGGATTACATGCCAGAATATATCCGATTATCTTCAAATTTATTTATAACACTTTTATTAGGAATTTAAACAAATCTAACGGTCGGATCATTAATTGAAAGTTCCTATCTTTGCAAATGCCTTAAGTTTTCGGTCTTTTTATAGACATTTGGTGAATTGCTTGCCAAAATATATCCGATTATATTCAAACTCGATCGTAACACTTTTCATAGCAATTTAAATAAATCTAACGGTCAGATCATTAATTGAAAGTGCTTATATTTGAAAATGCCTTAGGTTTTCGGTCTTTTTGTAGACATTCGATGGATTGCATGCCAAAATATACCCGATTATATTCAAACTTGGTCATAACACTTTTCTTAGCAATTTAAATAAGTCTAACGGTCGAATCATTAATTGAAAGTGCCTATCTTTGTAAATGCCTTAGGTTTTCGGTCTTTTTGTAGACATTTGTTGGATTGCATGCCAAAATATATCCGATTATATTCAAATTGAGGCATAACACTTTTCAGAGTAATTTAAACAAATCTAACGGTCGGATCATTAATTGAAAGTTCCTATCTTTTTAAATGCCTCATGTTTTCAGTCTTTTTTGTAGACAATTGTTGGATTGCATGCCAAAATTTATCCGATTAAATTAAAACATTGTCAGAACACTTTTCCTAGCAGTTAAAACAAAAATATAATGGTCGGATCATTAATTGAAAGTTCCTATCCTTGTAAATGCCTTAGGTTTCAGTTTTTTTGTAGACATTTCGTGGATTGCATGCCAAAATATATCCGATTATATTCTAACTTGTTAGTACAATTTTCATAGCAATTTAAATAATTCTAACAGTCGGATCATTAATTGAAAGTGCTTATATTTGTAGATGCCTTAGGTTTTCGGTCTTTTTGTAGACATTCGGTGGATTGCATGCCAAAATATATCCGATTATATACAAACCTGGTCATAACACTTTTCTTAGCAATTTAAATATGTCTAACAGTCGTATCTTTAATTGAAAGTGCCTTTATTTGTATATGCCTTAGGTTTTAGATATTTTTGTTGATATTTGTTGGATAGCATGCCAAAACATATCTGATTATCTTCCAATTTGGTCATAACACTTTTATAAGCAATTTAAACAAATCTAATGGTCGGATCATTAATTGAAAGTTCCTATACTTGTAAATGCCTTAGGTTTTCGGTCTTTTTGTAGACATTTGGTGGATTGCATGCCAAAATATATCCGATTATATTCAAACTCGGTCGTAACACTTTTCATAGCAATTTAAATAAATCTAATGGTCAGATCATTAATTGAAAGTGCTTATCTTTGTAAATGTCTTAGGTTTTCGGTCTTTTTATAGACATTCGGTGGATTGCATGCCAAAATATACCCGATTATTTTCATACTTGGTCATAACACTTTTCTTAGCAATTTAAAAAAATCTAACGGTCGAATCATTAATTGAAAGTGCCTATCTTTGTAAATGCCTTAGGTTTTCTGTATTTTTGTTGATATTTGTTGGATTGCATGCCAAAATATATCTGATTATCTTCAAATTTGGTCATTACACTTTTCAAAAAAATTCAAACAAATCTAACTATCAGATCATTAATTGAAAGTGCCGATCCTTGAAAATACCTTAGGTTTTCGGTATTTTTGTTGATATTTGTTGGAATACATGCCTGAATATATCTGATTATCTTCAAATTTGGTTATAACACTTTTCCTAGCAATTTAAACAAATCTAACGGTCGGATCATTAATTGAAAGTGCCTATCGTTGTAAATGCCTTGTGTTTTCGGTCTCTTTGTAGACAGTTGGTCGAATGCATACCAAAAGATATCTGATCATAAACAAACTCGGTCATGACACTTTTCATAGCAACTTAAATAAATCTAACGGCTGGATCATTAATTGAAAGTGCCTATCCTTGTAAATACCATAAGTTTTCATTGTTTTTGTAGACAATTAATGGATTGCATGCCAAAATAATGTCCGATTATATTCAAACACGGCCACGACACATTTATTATCAATTTAAAGAAAAATCTAATGGTCAGATCATTAATTCAAGGTTCCTATCTTTGTAAATGCCCAAGGTTTTCGGTCATTTTGTAGACATTTGTTGCATTGCATGCCAAAATATATCCGATTATCTTCAAATTTGGTCATAACACTTTTTCTAGAAATTTAAACAAATATAACGGCCGGATCATTAATTGAAAGATCCTATCTTTTTAAATGCCTTAGGTTTTCTGTATTTTTGTTAATATTTGTTGGATTGCATGCCAAAATATATCCGGTTATCTTCAAATTTGGTTATAACACTTCTATTAGGAATTTAAACAAATCTAACGGTCGAATCACTAATTGAAAGTGCTTGTACTTATAAATGCATTAGGTTTTCGGTATTTTGTTGATATTTGTAGGATTGCATGCCAAAATATATCTGATTATCTTCAACTTTGGTCACTACACTTTTCTTAGAAATTTAAACAAATCTAACGGTCAGATCATTAATTGAAAGTGCCGATCATTGTAAATGCCTAAGGTTTTTGGTATTTTTGTTGATATTTGTTGGAATACATGCCAAAATATATCTGATTAACATCAAATTTGGTCATAACACTTTTCCTAGCAATTTAAAAAAATCTAACGGTCCGATCAATAATTGAAAGTGCCTATCGTTGTAAATGCCTTATGTTTTCGGTCTTTTAGTAGACATTTGGTCGATTGCTTACCAAAATATTTCTGATCATATTCATACTTGCTCATGACACTTTCCATAGCAATTTAAATAAATCTAACGGCCGGATCATTAATTGAATGTGCCTATCCTTGAAAATGCCTTAGGTTTTAAGTCTTTTTGTAGACATTTGTTGGATTGCATGCCGAATTATATCCGATTAACTTCAAACTGGTTCCTAAGACTTTTTGTAGTAAATTAAACAAATCTAACGGTCGGATCATTAATTGAATGTTCCTATCTTTGTAAATGCCTCAGGTTTTCAGTCTTTTTGTAGACAATTGTTGGATTGCAAGCCAAAATATATCCGATTATATTAAAACATGGTCATAACACTTTTCCTAGCAATTTAATCAAATCTAATGGTAGGATCATTAATTGAAAGTTTCTATCTTTGTAAATGCCTTAGGTTTTCGGTCTTTTTGTAGACATTTGGTGGATTGCATGCCAAAATATATCCGATTATATTCAAACTCGATCGTAAAAAATTTTATAGCAATTTAAATAAATTTAACGGTCAGATCATTAATTGAAAGTTCTTATCTTTGTAAGTGCCTTAGGTTTTCGGTCTTTTTGTAGACATTCGATGGATTGCTTGCCAGAATATACCCGATTATATTCAAACTTGGTCTGACACATTTCATAGCAATTTAAATAAGTCTAACGGTCGAATCATTAATTGAAAGTGCCTATCTTTGTAAATGCCTTAGGTTTTCGGTCTTTTTGTAGACATTTGTTCGATTGCATGCCAAAATATATCCGATTATATTCAAATTGGGTCATAACACTTTTCAGAGCAATTTAAACAAATCTAACGGTCGGATTATTAATTGAAAGTTCCTATCTTTTTAAACGCCTCAGGTTTTCAGTCTTTTTGTAGACAATTGTTGGATTGCATGCCGAAATATATATGCGATTAAATTAAAACTTCATCAGAACACTTTTCCTAGCAGTTTAAACAAATATAATGGTCGGATCATAAATTGAAAGTACCTATCTTTGTAAATGCCTTTGGTTTTCAGTTTTTTTGTAGACATTTCGTGGATTGCATGCCAAAATATATCCGATTATATTCTAACTTGTTAGTACACTTTTCAAAGCAATTTAAATAAATCTAACGGTCGGATCATTAATTGAAAGTGCCTATATTTGTAAATGCCTTAGGTTTTCGGTCTTTTTGTAGACATTCGGTGGATTGCATGCCAAAATATATCCGATTACATACAAACCTGGTCATAACACTTTTCTTAGCAATTTAAATATGTCTAACGTTCGGATCTTTATTTGAAAGTGCCTATATTTGTATATGCCTTCGGTTTTAGATATTTTTTGTTGATATTTGTTGGATTGCATGCCAAAACATATCTGATTATCTTCAAATTTGGTCATAACACTTTTATAAGCAATTTAAACAAATCTAACGGTTGGATCATTAATTCAAAGTTCCTAACTTTGTAAATGCATTAGGTTTTCGGTCATTTTGTGGATATTTGATGCGTTGCATGCCAAAATATATCCGATTATCTTCAAATTCGGTCATAGAACTTTTCCTAGCAATTTAAACAAGTAGAATGGTCCGATCATTAATTGAAAGTTCCTATCTTTGTAAATGCCTTAGGTTTTTCGGTATTTTTGTTGATATTTGTTGGATCGCATGCTAAAATATATTCGTTTATCTTCAAATTTGGTCGTAAAACTTCCTTAGAAATTAAACCTAACATAACGGTCGGATCATTAATTGAAAGTGCATATATTTGTAAATGCCTTAGGTTTTCGGTATTTTAGTAAATATTTGTTGGATTGCATGCCAAAATATATCTGATTATCTTCAAATTTTGTCATTACACTTTTCAAAAAAATTCACACAAATCTTACGATCAGATCATTAATTGAAAGTGCCGATCCTTGTAAATACCTTAGGTTTTTGGTATTTTTGTTGATATTTGTTGGAATACAAGCTTGAATATATCTGATTATCTTCAAATTTGGTCATAACACTTTTCCTAGCAATTTAAAAAAATCTAACGGTCCGATCAATAATTGAAAGTGCCGATCGTTGTAAATGCCTTATGTTTTCGGACTTTTTGTAGACATTTGGACGATTGCTTGCCAAAATATATCTGTTCATATTCAAAATTGCTAATGACACTTTTCAAAGCAATTTAAATAAATCTAACGGCGGATAATTAATTGAAAGTGTCTATCCTTGAAAATGCCTTCGGTTTTAAGTCTTTTTGTAGACATTTGTTGGATTGCATGCCAAAATATATCCGATTAACTTCAAACTGGTTCCTAAGACTTTCTCTAGTAAATTAAACAAATCTAACGGTCGGATCATTAATTGAATGTTCCTATCTTTGTAAATGCCTCAGGTTTTCAGTCTTTTTTAGACAATTGTTGGATTGCATGCCAAAATATATCGGATTATATTAAGACATGGTCATAACAGTTTTTCTAACAATTTAAACAAATCTAATGGTCGGATCATTAATTCAAAGTTCCTATCTTTGTAAATGCATTAGGTTTTCGGTCATTTTTTGGACATTTGATGCGTTGCATGCCAAAATATATCCGATTATCTTCAAATTCGGTCATAGCTCTTTTCCTACCAATTTAAACAAATAAAATGGTCCGATCATTAATTGAAAGTTCCTATCTTTGTAAATATATCCGTTTATATTCTAACTTGTTGGTACACTTTTCATAGCAATTTAAATAAATCTAACGGTCGGATCATTAATTGAAAGTGTTTATATTTGTAGATGCCTTAGGTTTTCGGTCTTTTTGTAGACATTCGGTGGATTGCATGCTAAAATATATCCGATTATATACAAACCTGGTCATAACATTTCTCTTAGCAATTTAAATATGTCTAACAGTCGTATCTTTAATTGAAAGTGCCTTTATTTGTGTATGCCTTAGGTTTTAGATATTTTTGTTGATATTTGTTGGATTGCATGCCAAAACATATCTGATTCTCTTCAAATTTGGTCATTACACTTTTATAAGCAATTTAAACAAATCTAATGGTCGGATCATTAATTGAAAGTTCCTATCTTTGTAAATGCCTTAGGTTTTCGGTCTTTTTGTAGACATTTGGTGGATTGCATGCCAAAATATATCCGATTATATTCAAACTCGGTCGTAACACTTTTCATAGCAATTTAAATAAATCTAACGGTCAGATCATTAATTGAGAGTGCTTATCATTGTAAATGCCATAGGTTTTCGGTCTTTTTATAGACATTCGGTGGATTGCATGCCAAAATATACCCGATTATTTTCAAACTTGGTCATAACACTTTTCTTTGCAATTTAAAAAAATCTAACGGTCGAATCATTAATTGAAAGTGCCTATCTTTGTAAATGCCTTAGGTTTTCTGTATTTTTGTTGATATTTGTTAGATTGTATGCCAAAATATATCTGATTATCTTCAAATTTGGTCATTACACATTTCAAAGAAATTCAAACAAATCTAACGAACAGATCATTAATTGAAAGTGCCGATCCTTGAAAATACCTTAGGTTTTCGGTATTTTTGTTGATAGTTGTTGGAATACATGCCTGAATATATCTGATTATCTTCAAATTTGGTCATAACACTTTTCCTAGCAATTTAAACAAATCTAACGGTCGGATCATTAATTGAAAGTGCCTATCGTTGTAAATGCCTTGTGTTTTCGGTCTCTTTGTAGACATTTGGTCGAATGCATACCAAAAGATATCTGATCATAAACAAACTTGGTCTTGACACTTTTCATAACAACTTAAATAAATCTAACGGCTGGATCAATAATTGAAAGTGCCTATCCTTGTAAATACCTTAAGTTTTCATTCTTTTTGTAGACATTTAATGGATTGCATGCCAAAATAATGTCCGATTATATTCAAACACGGCCACGACACATTTATTATCAATTTAATCAAATCTAATGATCAGATCATTAATTCAAGGTTCCTATCTTTGTAAACGCCCAAGGTTTTCGGTCATTTTGTAGACATTTGTTGCATTGCATGCCAAAATATATCCGATTATCTTCAAATTTGGTCATAACACTTTTCCTAGAAATTTTAACAAATATAACGGTCGGATCATTAATTGAAAGATCCTATCTTTGTAAATGCCCTAGGTTTTCGGTCATTTTGTAGACATTTGTTGCATTGCATGCCAAAATATATCCAATTATCTTCAAATTTGGTCATAACACTTTTCTTAGGAATTTAAACAAATCTAACGGTCGAATCACTAATTGAAAGTGCTTGTATTTGTAAATGCATTAGGTTTTCGGCATTTTTGTTGATATTTGTAGGATTGCATGCCAAAATATATCTGATTATCTTCAACTTTTGTCATTACACTTTTCTTAGGAATTTAAACAAATCTAACGGTCAGATCATTAATTGAAAGTGCCGATCATTGTAAATGCCTTAGGTTTTTGGTAATTTTGTTGATATTTGTTGGAATGCATGCCAAAATATATCTGATTATCTTCAAATTTGGTCATAACACTTTTCCTAGCAATTTAAAAAAATCTAAGGGTCCGATCAATAATTGAAAGTGACTATCGTTGTAAATGCCTTATGTTTTCGGTCTTTTAGTAGACATTTGCTCGATTGCTTACCAAAATATATCTGATCATATTCAAACTTGCTCATGACATTTTTCATAGCAATTTAAATAAATCTAACGGCCGGATCATTAATTGAAAGTGCCTATCCTTGAAAATGCCTTAGGTTTTAAGTCTTTTTGTAGACATTTTGTTGGATTGTATGTCGAAATATATCCGATTAACTTCAAACTGGTTCCTAAGACTTTTTGTAGTAAATTAAACAAATCTATCGGTCGGATCATTAATTGAATGTTCCTATCTTTGTAAATGCCTCAGGTTATCAGTCTTTTTGTAGACAATTGTTGGATTGCATGCCAAAATATATCCGATTATATTAAGACATCGTCATAACACTTTTCCTAACAATTTAAACAAATCTAATGGTTGGATCATTAATTCAAAGTTCCTATCTTTATAAATGCCTTAGGTTTCGGTCATTTTGTGGACATTTGTTGCGTTGCATGCCAAAATATATCCGATTATCTTCATATTCGGTCATAGCTCTTTTCCTAGCAATTTAAACAAATAAAATGGTTAGATCATTAATTGAAAGTGCTTATCTTTGTAAGTGCCTTAGGTTTTTGGTCTTTTTGTAGACATTCGATGGATTGCTTGCCAGAATATACCCGATTATATTCAAACTTGGTCATGACACATTTCATAGCAATTTAAATAAGTCTAACGGTCGAATCATTAATTGAAAGTGCCTATCTTTGTAAATGCCTTAGGTTTTCGGTCTTTTTGTAGACATTTGTTGGATTGCATGCCAAAATATATCCGATTATATTCAAATTGGGTCATAACACTTTTCAGGGCAATTTAAACAAATCTAACGGTCGGATTATTAATTGAAAGTTCCTATCTTTTTAAACGCCTCAGGTTTTCAGTCTTTTTGTAAACAATTGTTGGATTGCATGCCGAAATATATATGCGATTAAATTAAAACTTCGTCAGAACACTTTTACTAGCAGTTTAAACAAATATAATGGTCGTATCATAAATTGAAAGTACCTATCTTTGTAAATGCCTTTGGTTTTCAGTTTTTTTGTAGACATTTCGTGGATTGCGAGCCAAAATATATCCGATTATATTCTAACTTGTTAGTACACTTTTCATAGCAATTTAAATAAATCTAACGGTCGGATCATTAATTGAAAGTGCCTATCTTTGTAAATGCCTTAGGTTTTCGGTCTTTTTGTAGACATTCGGTGGATTGCATGCCAAAATATATCCGATTATATACAAACTCGGTCATAACACTTTTCTTAGCAATTTAAATATGTCTAACGGTCGGATCTTTAATTGAAAGTGCCTATATTTGTATATGCCTTAGGTTTTAGATATTTTTGTTGATATTTGTTGGATTGCATGCCAAAATATATCTGATTATCTTCAAATTTGGTCATAAAACTTTTATAAGCAATTTAAACAAATCTAACGGTTGGATCATTAATTCAAAGTTCCTAACTTTGTAAATGCATTAAGTTTTGGGCCATTTTGTGGACATTTGATACGTTGCATGCCAAAATATATCCGATTATCTTCAAATTCGGCCATAGAACTTTTCCTGGCAATTTAAACAAATAGAATGGTCCGATCCTTAATTGAATGTTCCTATCTTTGTAAATACCTTAGGTTTTTCGGTATTTTTGTTGATATTTGTTGGATTGCATGCTAAAATATATCCGTTTTTCTTCAAATTTGGTCAGAACACATTTCTTAGAAATTAAACCTAATATAACGTACGGATCATTAACTGAAAGTGTCTATCTTTGTAAATGCTTTAGGTTTTAGGTATTTTTGTTGATATGTGTTGGATTGCATGCAAAAATATATCTGATTATTTTCAAATTTGGTCATTACACTTTTCAAAGAAATTTAAACAACTCTAACGATCAGATCATTAATTGAAAGTTCCGATCCATGTAAATACCTTAGGTGTTCGGTATTTTTGTTGATATTTGTTGGAATACAAGCTTGAATATATCTGATTATCTTCAAATTTGGTCATAACACTTTTCCTAACAATTTAAACAAATCTAACGGTCGGATAATTAATTGAAAGTGCCTATCGTTGTAAATGCCTTGTGTTTTCAGTCTCTTTGTAGACATTTGGTCGAATGCATACCAAAAGATATCTGATCATATTCAAACTTGGTCACGACACTTTTCATAGCAACTTAAATAAATCTAACGGCTGGATCATTAATTGAAAGTGCTTATCCTTGAAAATACTTTAGGTTTTCATTCTTTTTGTAGACATTTAGTGGATTGCATGCCAAATTATGTCCGATTATATTCAAAAATGGCCACGACACATTATCAATTTAAACAAATCTATTGGTCAGATCATTAATTCAAAGTTCCTATCTTTGTAAATTCCTTAGGTTTCGGTCATTTTGTAGACAATTGTTGCATTGCATGCCAAAATATATCCGATTATCTTCAAATTTGGTCATAACACTTTCTTAGAAATATAAACAAATATAACGGTCGGATCATTAATTGAAAGATCCTATCTTTGTAAATGCCTTAGGTTTTCTGTATTTTTGTTAATATTTGTTGGATTGTATGCCAGAATATATCCGATTATCTTTAAATTTAGTTATAACACTTTTATTAGGAATTTGAACAAATCTAACGGTCGAATCACTAATTGAAAGTGCTTGTATTTGTAAATGCAATAGGTTTTCGGTATTTTTGTAGATATTTGTTGGATTGCATGCCAAAATATATTCGATTATCTTCAAATTTGGTCATAACACTTTTATTAGCAATTTAAACAAATGTAACGGTCGGATCATTAATTGAAAGTGCCTATCTTTGTAAATGCCTCAGGTTTTCATTATTTTTGTTGATATTTGTTGGATTGCATGCCAAAATATATCTGATTATCTTCAACTTTGGTCATAACACTTCTATAAGTAATTTAAACAAATCTAACGGTCGGATCATTAATTCAAAGTTCCTATCTTTGTAAATGCCTTAGGTTTTCGGTCATTTTGTGGACATTTGTTGCGTTGCAATCCAAAATATATCCGATTATCTTCAAATTCGGTCATACCACTTTTTCTAACAATTTAAACAAATATGTTGGTCAGATGCTTAATTGAATGTTCCTATCTTTGTAAATGCCTTAGGTTTTTCGGTATTTTTGTTGATATTTGTTGGATTGCATGCTAAAATATATCCGTTTATCTTCAAATTTGGTCAGAACCCATTTATTAGAAATTAAACCTAATATAACGTACGGATCATTAATTGAAAGTGCCTATCTTTGTAAATTCCTTAGGTTTTAGGTATTTTTGTTGATATTTGTTGGATTGCATGCCAAAATGTATCTGATTATCTTCAAATTTTGTCATAGCACTTTTCCTAGCAATTTAAAAAAATAGAATGGTCCGATCATTAATTGAAAGTTCCTATCTTTGTAAATGCCATAGGTTTTTTTGTATTTTTGTTGATATCTATTGGATTGCATGCTAAAATATATCCGTTTATCTTCAAGTTTGGTCATAACACTTTTCCTAGCAATTTAAACAAATATAACGGTCAGATCATTAATTGAAAGTGCCTATCGTTTTAAATGCCTTGTGTTTTCGGTCTCTTTGTAGACATTTGGTCGAATGCATACCAAAAGATATCTGATCATATTCAAACTTGGTCATGACACTTTTCATAGCAACTTAAATAAATCTAACAGCTGGATCGTTAATTGAAAGTGCCTATCCTTGAAAATACCTTAGGTTTTTATTCTTTTTGTAGACATTTAGTGGATTGCATGCCAAATTATATCCTATTATATTCAAACATGGCCACGACACATTTATTATCAATTTAAACAAATCTAATGGTCAGATCATTAATTCAAAGTTCCTATCTTTGTAAATGCCACAGGTTTTCGGTCATTTTGTAGACATTTGTTGCATTGCATGCCAAAATATATCCGAGTATCTTCAAATTTGGTCATAACACTTTTCCTAGAAATATAAACAAATATAACGGTCGGATCATTAATTGAATGATCCTATCTTTGTAAATGCCTTAGGTTTTCTGTATTTTTGTTAATATTTGTTGGATTGCATGCCAGAATATATCCGATTTTCTTTAAATTTGTTTATAACACTTTTATTATGAATTTAAACAAATCTAACGGTCGAATCACTAATTGAAAGTGCTTGTATTTGTAAATGCATTAGGTTTCGGTGTTTTTGTTGATATTTGTTGGATTGCATTCCAAAATATATTCGATTATCTTCAAATTTGGTCATAACACTTTTATTAACAATTTAAACAAATGTAACAGTCAGATCATTAATTGAAAGTGGCTATCTTTGTAAATG
>JANUWF010000853.1:0-32754 GCA_026120185.1 Voacanga thouarsii | reverse complement strand
AGGTTTTCGATTTTTTTGTAGACATTTGTTGGATTGCATGCCAAAATATATCCGATTATCTTCAAATTTGGTCATAACGCATTTCCTAGAAATTTAAAGTAATCTAACGATCGGATCATTAATTGAAAGTGCCTATCTTTGTAAATGCCTTAGGTTTTCGGTCTTTTTGTTGATATTTGTTGGATTGCATGCCAAAATATATCCGATTATCTTCAAATTTGGTCATAACGCTTTTGTTAGAAATTTAAGCCAATCTAACGATCGGATCATTAATTGAAAGTGCCTGTCCTTGTAAATGCCTTAGGTTTTCGGTCTTTTTGTTGATATTTGTTGGATTGCATGCCAAAATATATCCGATTATCTTCAAATTTGGTCATAACACTTTTATTCGCAATTTAAACAAATCTAATGGTCGGACCATAAATTGAAAGTACCTATCTTTGTAAATGCCTTAGGTTTTCGGTATTTTTGTAGGTATTTGTTGGATTGCATGCCAAAATATATCCGATTATCTTCAAATTTGGTCATAACAATTTTATAATCAATTTAAACAAATCTAAAGATCGGATCAATAATTGAATGTGCCTATCTTTCTAAATGCCTTAGGTTTTCAGTCTTTTTGTCGACATTTGTTGGATTGCATGCCAAAATATATCCGATTATCTTCAAATTTGGTCATAACACTTTTATTAGCAATTTAAACAAATCAAACGATCGGATAATTAATTGAAAGTGCTCATCTTTGTAAATGCCTTAGGTTTTCGGTATTTTGGTTGATATTTGTTGTATTGCATACCAAAATATATCCAATTATCTTCAAATTTTGTCATAATACTTTTCATAGTAATTTAAACAAATATAACGGTCGGGTCGTTAAATGAAAGTGCCAATCTTTGTAAATGCCTTAGGTTTTCGGTCATTTTGTAGACATTTGGTGGATTGCATGCCAAAATATATCCGATTATATTCAAATGTGGTCATAACACTTTTCCTAACATTTTAAATAAATCTAACGGTCATATCATTAATTGAAAGTGCCTATCTATGTAAACGCCTTAGGTTTTCGATTTTTTTGTAGACATTTGGTAGATTGCATGCCAAAATATATCCGATTATCTTCAAATTTGGTCATAACGCATTTCCTAGAAATTTAAAGTAATCTAACGATCGGATCATTAATTGAAAGTGCCTATCTTTGTAAATGCCTTAGGTTTTCGGTCTTTTTGTTGATATTTGTTGGATTGCATGCCAAAATATATCCGATTATCTTCAAATTTGGTCATAACGCTTTTGTTAGAAATTTAAACCAATCTAACGATCGGATCATTAATTGAAAGTGCCTATCCTTGTAAATGCCTTAGGTTTTCGGTCTTTTTGTTGATATTTGTTGGATTGCATGCCAAAATATATCCGATTATCTTCAAATTTGGTCATAACACTTTTATTCGCAATTTAAACAAATCTAATGGTCGGACCATAAATTGAAAGTACCTATCTTTGTAAATGCCTTAGGTTTTCGGTATTTTTGTAGGTATTTGTTGGATTGCATGCCAAAATATATCCGATTATCTTCCAATTTGGTCGTAACACTTTTATAATCAATTTAAACAAATCTAAAGATCGGATCATTAATTGAATGTGTCTATCTTTCTAAATGCCTTAGGTTTTCGGTCTTTTTGTCGACATTTGTTGGATTGGATGCCAAAATATATCCGATTATCTTCAAATTTGGTTATAACAATTTTCTTAGAAATTTAAACAAATATAACGGTCGGATCATTAGTTGAAAGTGCCTATGTTTGTAAATGCCTTAGGCATTCGGTCTTTTTGTTGATATTTTTTGGATTGCAAGCCAAAATATATCCAATTATCATAAAATTTGGTCATAACACTTTTATTATCAATTTAAACAAATCTAACGGTCGAATCATAAATTTAAAGTGCCTATCTTTGTAAATGCCTGAGGTTTTCAGTATTTTGGTTGATATTTGTTGGATTGCATGCCAAAATATATTCGATTATCTTCAAATTTGGTCATAACACTTTTATTAGCAATTTAAACAAATCAAACGGTCGGATAATTAATTGAAAGTGCTCATCTTTGTAAATGCCTTAGATTTTCGGTATTTTTGTGATGTTTATTGGATTGCATACCAAAATATATCCAATTATCTTCAAATTTTGTCATAATACTTTTCATAATAATTTAAACAAATATAACGGTCGGATCATTAAATGAAAGTGCCAATATTTGTAAATGCGTTAGGTTTTCGGTCATTTTGTAGACATTTGGTGGATTGCATGCCAAAATATATCCGATTATATTCAAATGTGGTCATAACACTTTTCCTAACATTTTAAATAAATCTAACGGTCTGATCATTAATTGAAAGTGCCTATCTATGTAAACGCCTTAGGTTTTCGATTTTTTTGTAGACATTTGGTAGATTGCATGCCAAAATATATCCGATTATCTTCAAATTTGGTCATAACGCATTTCCTAGAAATTTAAAGTAATCTAACGATCGGATCATTAATTGAAAGTGCCTATCTTTGTAAATGCCTTAGGTTTTCGGTCTTTTTGTTGATATTTGTTGGATTGCATGCCAAAATATATCCGATTATCTTCAAATTTGGTCATAACACTTTTATTAGAAATTTAAACAAATCTAACGATCGGATCATTAATTGAAAGTGCCTATCTTTGTAAATGCCTTAGGTTTTCGGTCTTTTTGTTGATATTTGTTGGATTGTATGCCAAAATATATCCGATTATCTTCAAATTTGGTCATAACGCTTTTGTTAGAAATTTAAGCCAATCTAACGATCGGATCATTAATTGAAAGTGCCTATCTTTGTAAATGCCTTAGGTTTTCGGTCTTTTTGTTGATATTTGTTGGATTGCATGCCAAAATATATCCGATTGTCTTCAAATTTGGTCATAACACTTTTATTCGCAATTTAAACAAATCTAATGGTCGGACCATAAATTGAAAGTACCTATCTTTGTAAATGCCTTAGGTTTTCGGTATTTTTGTAGGTATTTGTTGGATTGCATGCCAAAATATATCCGATTATCTTCCAATTTGGTCGTAACACTTTTATAATCAATTTAAACAAATCTAAAGATCGGATCATTAATTGAATGTGCCTATCTTTCTAAATGCCTTAGATTTCGGTCTTTTTGTCGACATTTGTTGGATTGCATGCCAAAATCTATCCGACTATCTTCAAATTTGGTCATAACAATTTTCCTAGAAATTTAAACAAATATAACGGTCGGATCATTAATTGAAAGTGCCTATCTTTGTAAATGCCTTAGGCATTCGGTCTTTTTGTTGATATTTGTTGGATTGCATGCAAAAATATATCCGATTAACATAAAATATGGTCATAACACTTTTATTATCATTTTAAACAAATCTAACGATCGAATCATAAATTTAAAGTGCCTATCTTTGTAAATGCCTGAGGTTTTCTGTGTTTTGGTTGATATTTGTTGGATTGCATGCCAAAATATATTCGATTATCTTCAAATTTGGTCATAACACTTTTATTAGCAATTTAAACAAATCAAACGGTCGGATAATTAATTGAAAGTGCTCATCTTTGTAAATGCCTTAGATTTTCGGTATTTTTGTGATGTTTATTGGATTGCATACCAAAATATATCCAATTATCTTCAAATTTTGTCATAATACTTTTCATAATAATTTAAACAAATATAACGGTCGGATCATTAAATGAAAGTTCCAATATTTGTAAATGCGTTAGGTTTTCGGTCATTTTGTAGACATTTGGTGGATTGCATGCCAAAATATATCCGATTATATTCAAATGTGGTCATAACACTTTTCCTAACATTTTAAATAAATCTAACGGTCATGATCATTAATTGAAAGTGCCTATCTATGTAAACGCCTTAGGTTTTCGATTTTTTTGTAGACATTTGGTAGATTGCATGCCAAAATATATCCGATTATCTTCAAATTTGGTCATAACGCATTTCCTAGAAATTTAAAGTAATCTAACGATCGGATCATTAATTGAAAGTGCCTATCTTTGTAAATGCCTTAGGTTTTCGGTCTTTTTGTTGATATTTGTTGGATTGCATGCCAAAATATATCCGATTATCTTCAAATTTGGTCATAACGCTTTTGTTAGAAATTTAAACAAATCTAACGATCGGATCATTAATTGAAAGTGCCTATCCTTGTAAATGCCTTAGGTTTTCGGTCTTTTTGTTGATATTTGTTGGATTGCATGCCAAAATATATCCGATTATCTTCAAATTTGGTCATAACACTTTTATTAGCAATTTAAACAAATCTAATGATCGGATCATATAATTGAAAGTGCCTATCTTTGTAAATGCCTTAGGTTTTCGGTATTTATGTAGATATTTGTTGGATTGCATGCCAAAATATATCCGATTATCTTCAAATTTGGTCATAACACTTTTATTAGCAATTTAAACAAATCAAACGATCGGATCATTAATTGAAAGTGCTATCTTTGTAAATGCCTTAGGTTTTCGGTATTTTTGTCGATATTTGTTGGATTGCATACCAAAATATATCCAATTATCTTCAAATTTTGTCATAATACTTTTCATAGTAATTTAAACAAATATAACGGTCGGGTCGTTAAATGAAAGTGCCAATCTTTGTAAATGCCTTAGGTTTTTGGTCATTTTGTAGACATTTGGTGGATTGCATGCCAAAATATATCCGATTATATTCAAATGTGGTCATAACACTTTTCCTAACATTTTAAATAAATCTAACGGTCTGATCATTAATTGAAAGTGCCTATCTATGTAAACGCCTTAGGTTTTCGATTTTTTTGTAGACATTTGGTAGATTGCATGCCAAAATATATCCGATTATCTTCAAATTTGGTCATAACGCATTTCCTAGAAATTTAAAGTAATCTAACGATCGGATCATTAATTGAAAGTGCCTATCTTTGTAAATGCCTTAGGTTTTCGGTTTTTTTGTTGATATTTGTTGGATTGCATGCCAAAATATATCCGATTATCTTCAAATTTGGTCATAACACTTTTATTAGCAATTTAAACAAATCAAACGGTCGGATAATTAATTGAAAGTGCTCATCTTTGTAAATGCCTTAGATTTTCGGTATTTTTGTTGATATTTGTTGGATTGCATACCAAAATATATCTAATTATCTTCAAATTTTGTCATAATACTTTTCATAGTAATTTAAACAAATATAACGGTCGGATCATTAAATGAAAGTGCCAATCTTTGTAAATGCCTTAGGTTTTCGGTCATTTTGTAGACATTTGGTGGATTGCATGCCAAAATATATCCGATTATATTCAAATGTGGTCATAACACTTTTCCTAACATTTTAAATAAATCTAACGGTCATATCATTAATTGAAAGTGCCTATCTATGTAAAGGTCGCTTTGTAGATTTGTGATTCATGCAAAATATATCCGACTATCTTCCAATTTGGTCATAACAATTTTCCTAGAAATTTAAACAAATCTAACGATCGGATCATTAATTGAAAGTGCCGATCTTTGTAAATGCCTTAGGTTTTCGGTCTTTTTGTAGTCATTTGTTGGATTGCATGCCAAAATATATCCGATTATCTTCAAATTTGGTCATAACACTTTTATTAGCAATTTAAACAAATCTAACGATCGGATCATTAATTGAAAGTGCCTATCTTTGTAAATGCCTTAGGTTTTCGGTCTTTTTGTTGATATTTGTTGGATTGCATGCCAAAATATATCCGATTATCTTCAAATTTGGTAATAACGCTTTTGTTAGAAATTTAAGCCAATCTAACGATCGGATCATTAATTGAAAGTGCCTGTCCTTGTAAATGCTTTAGGTTTTCGGTCTTTTTGTTGATATTTGTTGGATTGCTATGCCAAAATATATCCGATTATCTTCAAATTTGGTCATAACACTTTTATTAGCATTTTAAACAAATCAAACGGTCGATAATTAATTGAAAGTGCTCATCTTTGTAAATGCCTTAGGTTTTCGGTATTTTGGTTGATATTTGCTGTATTGCATACCAAAATATATCCAATTATCTTCAAATTTTGTCATAATACGTTTCATAGTAATTTAAACAAATATAACGGTCGGGTCGTTAAATGAAAGTGCCAATCTTTGTAAATGCCTTAGGTTTTCGGTCATTTTGTTGACATTTGGTGTATTGCTTGCCAAAATATATCCGATTATATTCAAATGTGGTCATAACACTTTTTCTAACATTTTAAATAAATCTAACGGTCATATCATTAATTGAAAGTGCCTATCATTGTAAACGCCTTAGGTTTTCGATTTTTTTGTAGACATTTGGTAGATTGCATGCCAAAATATATCCGATTATCTTCAAATTTGGTCATAACACTTTTATTCGCAATTTAAACAAATCTAATGGTCGGACCATAAATTGAAAGTACCTATCTTTGTAAATGCCTTAGGTTTTCGGTATTTTTGTAGGTATTTGTTGGATTGCATGCCAAAATATATCCGATTATCTTCCAATTTGGTCATAACAATTTTATAATCAATTTAAACAAATCTAAAGATCGGATCAATAATTGAATGTGCCTATCTTTGTAAATGCCTTAGGTTTTCAGTCTTTTTGTCGACATTTGTTGGATTGCATGCCAAAATATATCCGATTATCTTCAAATTTGGTCATAACACTTTTATTAACAATTTAAACAAATCAAACGGTCGGTATTTTGGTTGATATTTGCTTTATTGCATACCAAAATATATCCAATTATCTTCAAATTTTGTCATAATACTTTTCATAGTAATTTAAACAAATATAACGGTCGGGTCGTTAAATGAAAGTGCCAATCTTTGTAAATGCCTTAGGTTTTTGGTCATTTTGTAGACATTTGGTGGATTGCATGCCAAAATATATCCGATTATATTCAAATGTGGTCATAACACTTTTCCTAACATTTTAAATAAATCTAACGGTCATATCATTAATTGAAAGTGCCTATCATTGTAAACGCCTTAGGTTTTCGATTTTTTTGTAGACATTTGGTAGATTGCATGCCAAAATATATCCGATTATCTTCAAATTTGGTCATAACACTTTTATTAACAATTTAAACAAATCAAACGGTCGGTATTTTGGTTGATATTTGCTGTATTGCATACCAAAATATATCCAATTATCTTCAAATTTTGTCATAATACTTTTCATAGTAATTTAAACAAATATAACGGTCGGGTCGTTAAATGAAAGTGCCAATCTTTGTAAATGCCTTAGGTTTTCGGTCATTTTGTAGACATTTGGTGTATTGCATGCCAAAATATATCCGATTGTATTCAAATGTGGTAATAACACTTTTCCTAACATTTTAAATAAATCTAACGGTCATATCAGTAATTGAAAGTGTCTATCTATGTAAAGGCCTTAGGTTTCGATATTCAGACTATCTTCCAATTTGGTCATAACAATTTTCCTAGAAATTTAAACAAATCTAACGATCGGATCATTAATTGAAAGTGCCGATCTTTTTAAATGCCTTAGGTTTTCGGTCTTTTTGTAGTCATTTGTTGGATTGCATGCCAAAATATATCCGATTATCTTCAAATTTATTCATAACACTTTTATTAGCAATTCAAACAAATCTAACGATCGGATCATTAATTGAAAGTGGCTATCTTTGTAAATGCCTTAAGTTTTCGGTTTTTTTGTTGATATTTGTTGGATTGCATGCCAAAATATATCCGATTATCTTCAAATTTGGTAATAACGCTTTTGTTAGAAATTTAAGCCAATCTAACGATCGGATCATTAATTGATAAGTGCCTGTCCTTGTAAATGCTTTAGGTTTTCGGTCTTTTTGTTGATATTTGTTGGATTGCTTGCCAAAATATATCCGATTATCTTCAAATTTGGTCATAACACTTTTATTAGCATTTTAAACAAATCAAACGATCGGATAATTAATTGAAAGTGCTCATCTTTGTAAATGCCTTAGGTTTTCGGTATTTTGGTTGATATTTGTTGTATTGCATACCAAAATATATCCAATTATCTTCAAATTTTGTCATAATACGTTTCATAGTAATTTAAACAAATATAACGGTCGGGTCGTTAAATGAAAGTGCCAATCTTTGTAAATGCCTTAGGTTTTCGGTCATTTTGTAGACATTTGGTGTATTGCTTGCCAAAATATATCCGATTATATTCAAATGTGGTCATAACACTTTTCCTAACATTTTAAATAAATCTAACGGTCATATCATTAATTGAAAGTGCCTATCATTGTAAACGCCTTAGGTTTTCGATTTTTTTGTAGACATTTGGTAGATTGCATGCCAAAATATATCCGATTATCTTCAAATTTGGTCATAACACTTTTATTAGCAATTTAAACAAATCTAATGGTCGGACCATAAATTGAAAGTACCTATCTTTGTAAATGCCTTAGGTTTTCGGTATTTTTGTAGGTATTTGTTGGATTGCATGCCAAAATATATCCGATTATCTTCCAATTTGGTCATAACAATTTTATAATCAATTTAAACAAATCTAAAGATCGGATCAATAATTGAATGTGCCTATCTTTGTAAATGCCTTAGGTTTTCGGTCTTTTTGTCGACATTTGTTGGATTGCATGCCAAAATATATCCGATTATCTTCAAATTTGGTCATAACACTTTTATTAGCAATTTAAACAAATCAAACGGACGGATAATTAATTGAAAGTGCTCATCTTTGTAAATGCCTTATGTTTTCGGTATTTTGGTTGATATTTGCTGTATTGCATACCAAAATATATCCAATTATCTTCAAATTTTGTCATAATACTTTTCATAGTAATTTAAACAAATATAACGGTCGGGTCGTTAAATGAAAGTGCCAATCTTTGTAAATGCCTTAGGTTTTCGGTCATTTTGTAGACATTTGGTGGATTGCATGCCAAAATATATCCGATTATATTCAAATGTGGTCATAACACTTTTCCTAACATTTTAAATAAATCTAACGGTCATATCATTAATTGAAAGTGCCTATCATTGTAAACGCCTTAGGTTTTTGATTTTTTTGTAGACATTTGGTAGATTGCATGCCAAAATATATCCGATTATCTTCAAATTTGGTCATAACACTTTTCTTCGCAATTTAAACAAATCTAATGGTCGGACCATAAATTGAAAGTACCTATCTTTGTATATGCCTTAGGTTTTCGGTATTTTTGTAGGTATTTGTTGGATTGCATGCCAAAATATATCCGATTATCTTCCAATTTGGTCATAACCATTTTATAATCAATTTAAACAAATCTAAAGATCGGATCAATAATTGAATGTGCCTATATTTCTAAATGCCTTAGGTTTTCGGTCTTTTTTTTGTTTATATTTGTTGGTTTGCATGCCAAAATATATCCGATTATCTTCAAATTTGGTCATAACACTTTTATTCGCAATTTAAACAAATCTAATGGTCGGACCATAAATTGAAAGTACCTATCTTTGTAAATGCCTTATGTTTTCGGTATTTTGGTTGATATTTGTTGTATTGCATACCAAAATATATCCAATTATCTTCAAATTTTGTCATAATATGTTTCATAGTAATTTAAACAAATATAACGGTCGGGTCGTTAAATGAAAGTGCCAATCTTTGTAAATGCCTTAGGTTTTTGGTCATTTTGTAGACATTTGGTGGATTGCATGCCAAAATATATCCGATTATATTCAAATGTGGTAATAACACTTTTCCTAACATTTTAAATAAATCTAACGGTCATATCATTAATTGAAAGTGCCTATCTATGAAAACGCCTTAGGTTTTCGATTTTTTTGAAGACATTTGGTAGATTGCATGCCAAAATATATCCGATTATCTTCAAATTTGGTCATAACGCATTTCCTAGAAATTTAAAGTAATCTAACGATCGGATCATTAATTGAAAGTGCCTATCTTTGTAAATGCCTTAGGTTTTCGGTTTTTTGTCGACATTTGTTGGATTGCATGCCAAAATATATCCGATTATCTTCAAATTTGGTCATAACACTTTTATTAGCAATTTAAACAAATCTAACGGTCGGATCATTAATTGAAAGTGCTCATCTTTGTAAATGCCTTAGGTTTTCGGTATTTTTGTTGATATTTGTTGGATTGCATACCAAAATATATCCAATTATCTTCAAATTTTGTCATAACACTTTTCATTAGTAATTTAAACAAATATAACGGTCGGATCATTAAATGAAAGTGCCAATCTTTGTAAATGCCTTAGGTTTTCGGTCATTTTGTAGACATTTGGTGTATTGCATGCCAAAATATATCCGATTATATTCAAATGTGGTCATAACACTTTTCCTAACATTTTAAATAAATCTAACGGTCATATCATTAATTGAAAGTGCCTATCTATGTAAAGGCCTTAGGTTTTCGATATTCAGACTTATCTTCCAATTTGGTCATAACAATTTTCCTAGAAATTTAAACAAATCTAACGGTCGAATCATTAATTGAAAGTGCTTATCTTTGTAAATGCCTTAGGTTTTCAGTCTTTTTGTAGTCATTTGTTGGATTGCATGCCAAAAAATATCCGATTATCTTCAAATTTATTCATAACACTTTTATTAGCAATTCAAACAAATCTAACGGTCGGATCATTAATTGAAAGTGGCTATCTTTGTAAATGCCTTAAGTTTTCGATTTTTTTGTTGATATTTGTTGGATTGCATGCCAAAATATATCCGATTATCTTCAAATTTGGTAATAACGCTTTTGTTAGAAATTTAAGCCAATCTAACGATCGGATCATTAATTGAAAGTGCCTATCCTTGTAAATGCCTTAGGTTTTCGGTCTTTTTGTTGATATTTGTTGGATTGCTATGCCAAAATATATCCGATTATCTTCAAATTTGGTCATAACACTTTTATTAGCATTTTAAACAAATCAAACGGTCGATAATTAATTGAAAGTGCTCATCTTTGTAAATGCCTTAGGTTTTCGGTATTTTGGTTGATATTTGTTGTATTGCATACCAAAATATATCCAATTATCTTCAAATTTTGTCATAATACTGTTTCATAGTAATTTAAACAAATATAACGGTCGGGTCGTTAAATGAAAGTGCCAATCTTTGTAAATGCCTTAGGTTTTCGGTCATTTTGTAGACATTTGGTGTATTGCTTGCCAAAATATATCCGATTATATTCAAATGTGGTCATAACACTTTTCCTAACATTTTAAATAAATCTAACGGTCATATCATTAATTGAAAGTGCCTATCTTTGTAAATGCCTTAGGTTTTCGATTTTTGTAGACATTTGTAGATTGCATGCCAAAATATATCCGATTATCTTCAAATTTGGTCATAACACTTTTCCTAGAAATTTAAACAAATCTAACGATCGGATCATTAATTGAAAGTGCCTATCTTTGTAAATGCCTTAGGTTTTCGGTCTTTTTGTAGTCATTTGTTGGATTGCATGCCAAAATATATCCGATTATCTTCAAATTTGGTCATAACACTTTTATTAGCAATTTAAACAAATCTAACGGTCGGATCATTAATTGAAAGTGCCTATCTTTGTAAATGCCTTAGGTTTTCGGTTTTTTTGTTGATATTTGTTGGATTGCATGCCAAAATATATCCGATTATCTTCAAATTTGGTCATAACACTTTTGTTAGAAATTTAAGCCAATCTAACGATCGGATCATTAATTGAAAGTGCCTATCTTTGTAAATGCCTTAGGTTTTCGGTCTTTTTGTTGATATTTGTTGGATTGCATGCCAAAATATATCCGATTATCTTCAAATTTGGTCATAACACTTTTATTAGCAATTTAAACAAATCAAACGGTCGGATAATTAATTGAAAGTGCTCATCTTTGTAAATGCCTTAGGTTTTCGGTATTTTGGTTGATATTTGTTGTATTGCATACCAAAATATATCCAATTATCTTCAAATTTTGTCATAATATGTTTCATAGTAATTTAAACAAATATAACGGTCGGGTCGTTAAATGAAAGTGCCAATCTTTGTAAATGCCTTAGGTTTTCGGTCATTTTGTAGACATTTGGTGTATTGCTTGCCAAAATATATCCGATTATATTCAAATGTGGTCATAACACTTTTCCTAACATTTTAAATAAATCTAACGGTCATATCATTAATTGAAAGTGCCTATCATTGTAAACGCCTTAGGTTTTCGATTTTTTTGTAGACATTTGGTAGATTGCATGCCAAAATATATCCGATTATCTTCAAATTTGGTCATAACACTTTTATTAGCAATTTAAACAAATCTAACGGTCGGATCATTAATTGAAAGTGCCTATCTTTGTAAATGCCTTAGGTTTTCGGTATTTTTGTAGATATTTGTTGGATTGCATGCCAAAATATATCCGATTATCTTCAAATTTGGTCATAACAATTTTATTAGCAATTTAAACAAATCTAACGATCGGATCATTAATTGAAAGTGCCTATCTTTGTAAATGCCTTAGGTTTTCAGTCTTTTTGTTGATATTTGTTAGATTGCATGCCAAAATATATCCGATTATCTTCAAATTTGGTCATAACACTTTTATTCGCAATTTAAACAAATCTAACGGTCGGATCATAAATTGAAAGTGCCTATCTTTGTAAATGCCTTAGGTTTTCGGTATTTTTGTAGATATTTGTTGGATTGCATGCCAAAATATATCCGATTATCTTCAAATTTGGTCATAACACTTTTATTAGCAATTTAAACAAATCAAACGGTCGGATAATTAATTGAAAGTGCTCATCTTTGTAAATGCCTTAGGTTTTCGGTATTTTGGTTGATATTTGTTGTATTGCATACCAAAATATATCCAATTATCTTCAAATTTTGTCATAATACTTTTCATAGTAATTTAAACAAATATAACGGTCGGATCATTAAATGAAAGTGCCAATCTTTGTAAATGCCTTAGGTTTTCGGTCATTTTGTAGACATTTGGTGGATTGCATGCCAAAATATATCCGATTATATTCAAATGTGGTCATAACACTTTTCCTAACATTTTAAATAAATCTAACGGTCATGATCATTAATTGAAAGTGCCTATCTATGTAAACGCCTTAGGTTTTCGATTTTTTTGTAGACATTTGTTAGATTGCATGCCAAAATATATCCGATTATCTTCAAATTTGGTCATAACGCTTTTCTTAGAAATTTAAAGCTAATCTAACGATCGGATCATTAATTGAAAGTGCCTATCTTTGTAAATGCCTTAGGTTTTCGGTCTTTTTGTTGATATTTGTTGGATTGCATGCCAAAATATATCCGATTATCTTCAAATTTGGTCATAACACTTTTATTAGCAATTTAAACAAATCTAACGGTCGGATCATTAATTGAAAGTGCTCATCTTTGTAAATGCCTTAGGTTTTCGGTATTTTGTTGATATTTGTTGTATTGCATACCAAAATATATCCAATTATCTTCAAATTTTGTCATAATACTTTTCATAGTAATTTAAACAAATATAACGGTCGGTTCGTTAAATGAAAGTGCCAATCTTTCTAAATGCCTTAGGTTTTCGGTCATTTTGTTGACATTTGGTGTATTGCTTGCCAAAATATATCCGATTATATTCAAATGTGGTCATAACACTTTTTCTAACATTTTAAATAAATCTAACGGTCATATCATTAATTGAAAGTGCCTATCATTGTAAACGCCTTAGGTTTTCGATTTTTTTGTAGACATTTGTTAGATTGCATGCCAAAATATATCCGATTATCTTCAAATTTGGTCATAACACTTTTATTCGCAATTTAAACAAATCTAATGGTCGGACCATAAATTGAAAGTACCTATCTTTGTAAATGCCTTAGGTTTTCGGTATTTTTGTAGGTATTTGTTGGATTGCATGCCAAAATATATCCGATTATCTTCTAATTTGGTCATAACAATTTTATAATCAATTTAAACAAATCTAAAGATCGGATCAATAATTGAATGTGCCTATCTTTGTAAATGCCTTAGGTTTTCAGTCTTTTTGTCGACATTTGTTGGATTGCACGCCAAAATATATCCGATTATCTTCAAATTTGGTCATAACACTTTTATTAACAATTTAAACAAATCAAACGGTCGGTATTTTGGTTGATATTTGCTTTATTGCATACCAAAATATATCCAATTATCTTCAAATTTTGTCATAATACTTTTCATAGTAATTTAGACAAATATAACGGTCGGTTCGTTAAATGAAAGTGCCAATCTTTGTAAATGCCTTAGGTTTTTGGTCATTTTGTAGACATTTGGTGGATTGCATGCCAAAATATATCCGATTATATTCAAATGTGGTCATAACACTTTTCCTAACATTTTAAATAAATCTAACGGTCATATCATTAATTGAAAGTGCCTATCTATGAAAAAGCCTTAGGTTTTCGATTTTTTTGAAGACATTTGGTAGATTGCATGCCAAAATATATCCGATTATCTTCAAATTTGGTCATAACGCATTTCCTAGAAATTTAAAGTAATCTAACGATCGGATCATTAATTGTAAGTGCCTATCTTTGTAAATGCCTTAGGTTTTCGGTTTTTTTGTCGACATTTGTTGGATTGCATGCCAAAATATATCCGATTATCTTCAAATTTGGTCATAACACTTTTATTATCAATTTAAACAAATCAAACGGTCGGATAATTAATTGAAAGTGCTCATATTTGTAAATTTCTTAGGTTTTCGGTATTTTTGTTGATATTTGCTGTATTGCATACCAAAATATATCCAATTATCTTCAAATTTTGTCATAATACTTTTCATAGTAATTTAAACAAATATAACGGTCGGGTCGTTAAATGAAAGTGCCAATCTTTGTAAATGCCTTAGGTTTTCGGTCATTTTGTAGACATTTGGTGTATTGCATGCCAAAATATATCCGATTGTATTCAAATGTGGTAATAACACTTTTCCTAACATTTTAAATAAATCTAACGGTCATATCATTAATTGAAAGTGCCTATCTATGTAAAGGCCTTAGGTTTCGATATTCGACTATCTTCCAATTTGGTCATAACAATTTTCCTAGAAATTTAAACAAATCTAACGGTCGGATCATTAATTGAAAGTGCCGATCTTTTTAAATGCCTTAGGTTTTCGGTCTTTTTGTAGTCATTTGTTGGATTGCATGCCAAAATATATCCGATTATCTTCAAATTTATTCATAACACTTTTATTAGCAATTCAAACAAATCTAACGGTCGGATCATTAATTGAAAGTGGCTATCTTTGTAAATGCCTTAAGTTTTCGGTTTTTTTGTTGATATTTGTTGGATTGCATGCCAAAATATATCCGATTATCTTCAAATTTGGTAATAACGCTTTTGTTAGAAATTTAAGCCAATCTAACGATCGGATCATTAATTGAAAGTGCCTGTCCTTGTAAATGCTTTAGGTTTTCGGTCTTTTTGTTGATATTTGTTGGATTGCTTGCCAAAATTTATCCGATTATCTTCAAATTTGGTCATAACACTTTTATTAGCATTTTAAACAAATCAAACGGTCGATAATTAATTGAAAGTGCTCATCTTTGTAAATGCCTTAGGTTTTCGGTATTTTGGTTGATATTTGCTGTATTGCATACCAAAATATATCCAATTATCTTCAAATTTTGTCATAATACGTTTCATAGTAATTTAAACAAATATAACGGTCGGGTCGTTAAATGAAAGTGCCAATCTTTCTAAATGCCTTAGGTTTTCGGTCATTTTGTTGACATTTGGTGTATTGCTTGCCAAAATATATCCGATTATATTCAAATGTGGTCATAACACTTTTTCTAACATTTTAAATAAATCTAACGGTCATATCATTAATTGAAAGTGCCTATCAATGTAAACGCCTTAGGTTTTCCATTTTTTTGTAAGCATTTGGTAGATTGCATGCCAAAATATATCCAATTATCTTCAAATTTGGTCATAACACTTTTATTAGCAATTTAAACAAATCCAACGGTCGGATAATTAATTGAAAGTACCTATCTTTGTAAATGCCTTAGGTTTTCGGTCTTTTTGTCGATATTTGTTGGATTGCATGCCAAAATATATCCGACTATCTTCAAATTTGGTCATAACAATTTTCCTATAAATTTAAACAAATCTAACGGTCGGATCATTAATTGAAAGTTCTTATCCTTTTAAATGCCTTAGGTATTCGGTCTTTTTGTTGATATTTGTTGGATTGCATGCCAAAATATATCCGATTATCTTTAAATTTGGTCATAACACTTTTATTATCAATTTAAACAAATCTAACGGTCGAATCATAAATTGAAAGTGCCTATCTTTGTAAATGCCTGAGGTTTTCAGTATTTTGGTTGATATTTGTTGGATTGCATGCCAAAATATATCCAATTATCTTCAAATTTGGTCATAACACTTTTATTAGCAATTTAAACAAATCCAACGGTCGGATAATTAATTGAAAGTGCTCATCTTTGTAAATGCCTTAGATTTTCGGTATTTTTGTTGATATTTGTTGGATTGCATACCAAAATATATCTAATTATCTTCAAATTTTGTCATAATACTTTTCATAGTAATTTAAACAAATATAACGGTCAGATCATTAAATGAAAGTGCCAATATTTGTAAATACGTTCGGTTTTCGGTCATTTTGTAGACATTTGGTGGATTGCATGCCAAAATATATCCGATTATATTCAAATGTGGTCATAACACTTTTCCTAACATTTTAAATAAATCTAACGGTCTGATCATTAATTGAAAGTGCCTATCTATGTAAACGCCTTAGGTTTTCGATTTTTTTGTAGACATTTGGTAGATTGCATGCCAAAATATATCCGATTATCTTCAAATTTGGTCATAACGCATTTCCTAGAAATTTAAAGTAATCTAACGATCGGATCATTAATTGAAAGTGCCTATCTTTGTAAATGCCTTAGGTTTTCGGTCTTTTTGTTGATATTTGTTGGATTGCATGCCAAAATATATCCGATTATCTTCAAATTTGGTCATAACACTTTTATTACCAATTTAAACAAATCTAACGATCGGATCATTAATTGAAAGTGCCTCATCTTTGTAAATGCCTTAGGTTTTCGGTCTTTTTGTTGATATTTGTTGGATTGCATACCAAAATATATCCGATTATCTTCAAATTTGGTCATAACACTTTTATTAGTAATTTAAACAAATCTAACGGTCGGATCATTAATTGAAAGTGCCTATCTTTGTAAATGCCTTAGGTTTTCGGTCATTTTGTAGATATTTGTTGGATTGCATGCCAAAATATATCCGATTATCTTCAAATTTGGTCATAACACTTTTATTAACAATTTAAACAAATCTAACGATCGGATCATTAATTGAAAGTGCCTATCTTTGTAAATGCCTTAGGTTTTCGGTCTTTTTGTTGATATTTGTTGGATTGCATGCCAAAATATATCCGATTATCTTCAAATTTGGTCATAACACTTTTATTAGCAATTTAAACAAATCTAATGGTCGGACCATAAATTGAAAGTACCTATCTTTGTAAATGCCTTAGGTTTTCGGTATTTTTGTAGGTATTTGTTGGATTGCATGCCAAAATATATCCGATTATCTTCAAATTTGGTCATAACAATTTTATAATCAATTTAAACAAATCTAAAGATCGGATCAATAATTGAATGTGCCTATCTTTGTAAATGCCTTAGGTTTTCAGTCTTTTTGTCGACATTTGTTGGATTGCATGCCAAAATATATCCGATTATCTTCAAATTTGGTCATAACACTTTTATTAGCAATTTAAACAAATCAAACGGTCGGATAATTAATTGAAAGTGCTCATCTTTGTAAATGCCTTAGTTTTCGTATTTTGTTGATATTTGTTGTATTGCATACCAAAATATATCCAATTATCTTCAAATTTTGTCATAATACTTTTCATAGTAATTTAAACAAATATAACGGTCGGGTCGTTAAATGAAAGTGCCAATCTTTGTAAATGCCTTAGGTTTTTGGTCATTTTGTAGACATTTGGTGGATTGCATGCCAAAATATATCCGATTATATTCAAATGTGGTCATAACACTTTTCCTAACATTTTAAATAAATCTAACGGTCATATCATTAATTGAAAGTGCCTATCTATGTAAACGCCTTAGGTTTTCGATTTTTTTGAAGACATTTGGTAGATTGCATGCCAAAATATATCCGATTATCTTCAAATTTGGTCATAACGCATTTCCTAGAAATTTAAAGTAATCTAACGATCGGATCATTAATTGAAAGTGCCTATCTTTGTAAATGCCTTAGGTTTTCGGTCTTTTTGTTGATATTTGTTGGATTGCATGCCAAAATATATCCGATTATCTTCAAATTTGGTCATAACACTTTTATTAGCAATTTAAACAAATCAAACGATCGGATAATTAATTGAAAGTGCTCATCTTTGTAAATGCCTTAGGTTTTCGGTATTTTTGTTGATATTTGTTGGATTGCATACCAAAATATATCCAATTATCTTCAAATTTTGTCATAACACTTTTCATAGTAATTTAAACAAATATAACGGTCGGATCATTAAATTGAAAGTGCCAATCTTTGTAAATGCCTTAGGTTTTCGGTCATTTTGTAGACATTTGGTGTATTGCATGCCAAAATATATCCGATTGTATTCAAATGTGGTAATAACACTTTTCCTAACATTTTAAATAAATCTAACGGTCATATCATTAATTGAAAGTGCCTATCTATGTAAAGGCCTTAGGTTTCGTAGTATTCATGCATCTATCTTCCAATTTGGTCATAACACTTTTCCTAGAAATTTAAACAAATCTAACGATCGGATCATTAATTGAAAGTGCCTATCTTTGTAAATGCCTTAGGTTTTCGGTCTTTTTGTAGTCATTTGTTGGATTGCATGCCAAAATATATCCGATTATCTTCAAATTTATTCATAACACTTTTATTAGCAATTCAAACAAATCTAACGGTCGGATCATTAATTGAAAGTGCCTATCTTTGTAAATGCCTTAGGTTTTCGGTTTTTTTGTTGATATTTGTTGGATTGCATGCCAAAATATATCCGATTATCTTCAAATTTGGTCATAACGCTTTTGTTAGAAATTTAAGCCAATCTAACGATCGGATCATTAATTGAAAGTGCCTGTCCTTGTAAATGCTTTAGGTTTTCGGTCTTTTTGTTGATATTTGTTGGATTGCATGCCAAAATATATCCGATTATCTTCAAATTTGGTCATAACACTTTTATTAGCATTTTAAACAAATCAAACGGTCGGATAATTAATTGAAAGTGCTCATCTTTGTAAATGCCTTAGGTTTTCGGTATTTTGGTTGATATTTGTTGTATTGCATACCAAAATATATCCAATTATCTTCAAATTTTGTCATAATACGTTTCATAGTAATTTAAACAAATATAACGGTCGGGTCGTTAAATGAAAGTGCCAATCTTTGTAAATGCCTTAGGTTTTCGGTCATTTTGTAGACATTTGGTGTATTGCTTGCCAAAATATATCCGATTATATTCAAATGTGGTCATAACACTTTTCCTAACATTTTAAATAAATCTAACGGTCATATCATTAATTGAAAGTGCCTATCATTGTAAACGCCTTAGGTTTTCGATTTTTTTGTAGACATTTGGTAGATTGCATGCCAAAATATATCCGATTATCTTCAAATTTGGTCATAACACTTTTATTCGCAATTTAAACAAATCTAATGGTCGGACCATAAATTGAAAGTACCTATCTTTGTAAATGCCTTAGGTTTTCGGTATTTTTGTAGGTATTTGTTGGATTGCATGCCAAAATATATCCGATTATCTTCAAATTTGGTCATAACAATTTTATAATCAATTTAAACAAATCTAAAGATCGGATCAATAATTGAATGTGCCTATCTTTGTAAATGCCTTAGGTTTTCGGTCTTTTTGTCGACATTTGTTGGATTGCATGCCAAAATATATCCGATTATCTTCAAATTTGGTCATAACACTTTTATTCGCAATTTAAACAAATCTAATGGTCGGACCATAAATTGAAAGTACCTATCTTTGTAAATGCCTTAGGTTTTCGGTATTTTGGTTGATATTTGTTGTATTGCATACCAAAATATATCCAATTATCTTCAAATTTTGTCATAATATGTTTCATAGTAATTTAAACAAATATAACGGTCGGGTCGTTAAATGAAAGTGCCAATCTTTGTAAATGCCTTAGGTTTTCGGTCATTTTGTAGACATTTGGTGGATTGCATGCCAAAATATATCCGATTATATTCAAATGTGGTCATAACACTTTTCCTAACATTTTAAATAAATCTAACGGTCATATCATTAATTGAAAGTGCCTATCTATGTAAATGCCTTAGGTTTTCGGTCTTTTTGTAGACATTTGGTGGATTGCATGCCAAAATATATCCGATTATCTTCAAATTTGGTCATAACGCTTTTCTTAGAAATTTAAACAAATCTAACGATCGGATCATTAATTGAAAGTGCCTATCTTTGTAAATGCCTTAGGTTTTCGGTCTTTTTGTCGATATTTGTTGGATTGCATGCCAAAATATATCCGATTATCTTCAAATTTGGTCATAACACTTTTATTAGCAATTTAAACAAATCAAACGGTCGGATAATTAATTGAAAGTGCTCATCTTTGTAAATGCCTTAGGTTTTCGGTATTTTTGTTGATATTTGTTGGATTGCATACCAAAATATATCCAATTATCTTCAAATTTTGTCATAATACTTTTCATAGTAATTTAAACAAATATAACGGTCGGATCATTAAATGAAAGTGCCAATCTTTGTAAATGCCTTAGGTTTTCGGTCATTTTGTAGACATTTGGTGGATTGCATGCCAAAATATATCCGATTATATTCAAATGTGGTCATAACACTTTTCCTAACATTTTAAATAAATCTAACGGTCTGATCATTAATTGAAAGTGCCTATCTATGTAAACGCCTTAGGTTTTCGATTTTTTTGTAGACATTTGGTAGATTGCATGCCAAAATATATCCGATTATCTTCAAATTTGGTCATAACGCATTTCCTAGAAATTTAAAGTAATCTAACGATCGGATCATTAATTGAAAGTGCCTATCTTTGTAAATGCCTTAGGTTTTCGGTCTTTTTGTTGATATTTGTTGGATTGCATGCCAAAATATATCCGATTATCTTCAAATTTGGTCATAACGCTTTTGTTAGAAATTTAAGCCAATCTAACGATCGGATCATTAATTGAAAGTGCCTGTCCTTGTAAATGCCTTAGGTTTTCGGTCTTTTTGTTGATATTTGTTGGATTGCATGCCAAAATATATCCGATTATCTTCAAATTTGGTCATAACACTTTTATTCGCAATTTAAACAAATCTAATGGTCGGACCATAAATTGAAAGTACCTATCTTTGTAAATGCCTTAGGTTTTCGGTATTTTTGTAGGTATTTGTTGGATTGCATGCCAAAATATATCCGATTATCTTCCAATTTGGTCATAACACTTTTATAATCAATTTAAACAAATCTAAAGATCGGATCATTAATTGAATGTGCCTATCTTTCTAAATGCCTTAGGTTTTCGGTCTTTTTGTCGACATTTGTTGGATTGCATGCCAAAATATATCCGATTATCTTCAAATTTGGTCATAACACTTTTATTAGCAATTTAAACAAATCAACGATCGGATCATTAATTGAAAGTGCTATCTTTGTAAATGCCTTAGGTTTTCGGTATTTTTGTTGATATTTGTTGGATTGCATACCAAAATATATCCAATTATCTTCAAATTTTGTCATAATACTTTTCATAGTAATTTAAACAAATATAACGGTCGGATCGTTAAATGAAAGTGCCAATCTTTGTAAATGCCTTAGGTTTTCGGTCATTTTGTTGACATTTGGTGGATTGCATGCCAAAATATATCCGATTATATTCAAATGTGGTCATAACACTTTTCCTAACATTTTAAATAAATCTAACGGTCATGATCATTAATTGAAAGTGCCTATCTATGTAAACGCCTTAGGTTTTCGATTTTTTTGTAGACATTTGGTAGATTGCATGCCAAAATATATCCGATTATCTTCAAATTTGGTCATAACGCATTTCCTAGAAATTTAAAGTAATCTAACGATCGGATCATTAATTGAAAGTGCCTATCTTTGTAAATGCCTTAGGTTTTCGGTCTTTTTGTTGATATTTGTTGGATTGCATGCCAAAATATATCCGATTATCTTCAAATTTGGTCATAACACTTTTATTAGAAATTTAAACAAATCTAACGATCGGATCATTAATTGAAAGTGCCTATCTTTGTAAATGCCTTAGGTTTTCGGTCTTTTTGTTGATATTTGTTGGATTGCATGCCAAAATATATCCGATTATCTTCAAATTTGGTCATAACACTTTTATTAGCAATTTAAACAAATCTAATGGTCGGATCATTAATTGAAAGTGCCTATCTTTGTAAATGCCTTAGGTTTTCGGTATTTTTGTAGATATTTGTTGGATTGCATGCCAAAATATATCCGATTATCTTCCAATTTGGTCATAACACTTTTACTAACAATTTAAACAAATCTAACGATCGGATCATTAATTGAAAGTGCCTATCTTTGTAAATGCCTTAGGTTTTCGGTCTTTTTGTTGATATTTGTTGGATTGCATGCCAAAATATATCCGATTATCTTCAAATTTGGTCATAACACTTTTCTTAGAAATTTAAACAAATCTAACGATCGGATCATTAATTGAAAGTGCCTATCTTTGTAAATGCCTTAGGTTTTCGGTCTTTTTGTTGATATTTGTTGGATTGCATGCCAAAATATATCCGATTATCTTCAAATTTGGTCATAACACTTTTATTAGCAATTTAAACAAATCTAACGGTCGGATCATAAATTGAAAGTGCCTATCTTTGTAAATGCCTTAGGTATTCGGTATTTTTGTTGATATTTGTTGGATTGCATGCCAAAATATATCCGATTATCTTCAAATTTGGTCATAACACTTTTATTATCAATTTAAACAAATCTAAACGATCGGATCATTAATTGAAAGTGCTCTATCTTTGTAAATGCCTTAGGTTTTCGGTATTTTTGTTGATATTTGTTGGATTGCATGCCAAAATATATCCAATTATCTTCAAATTTTGTCATAATACTTTTCATAATAATTTAAACAAATATAACGGTCGGATCATTAAATGAAAGTGCCAATATTTGTAAATGCGTTAGGTTTTCGGTCATTTTGTAGACATTTGGTGGATTGCATGCCAAAATATATCCGATTATATTCAAATGTGGTCATAACACTTTTCCTAACATTTTAAATAAATCTAACGGTCTGATCATTAATTGAAAGTGCCTATCTATGTAAACGCCTTAGGTTTTCGATTTTTTTGTAGACATTTGGTAGATTGCATGCCAAAATATATCCGATTATCTTCAAATTTGGTCATAACGCATTTCCTAGATATTTAAAGTAATCTAACGATCGGATCATTAATTGAAAGTGCCTATCTTTGTAAAAGGTTTTCGGTCTTTTTGTTGATATTTGTTGGATTGCATGCCAAAATATATCCGATTATCTTCAAATTTGGTCATAACGCTTTTGTTAGAAATTTAAACCAATCTAACGATCGGATCATTAATTGAAAGTGCCTGTCCTTATAAATGCCTTAGGTTTTCGGTCTTTTTGTTGATATTTGTTGGATTGCATGCCAAAATATATCCGATTGTCTTCAAATTTGGTCATAACACTTTTATTCGCAATTTAAACAAATCTAATGGTCGGACCATAAATTGAAAGTACCTATCTTTGTATATGCCTTAGGTTTTCGGTATTTTTGTAGGTATTTGTTGGATTGCATGCCAAAATATATCCGATTATCTTCCAATTTGGTCGTAACACTTTTATAATCAATTTAAACAAATCTAAAGATCGGATCATTAATTGAATGTGCCTATATTTCTAAATGCCTTAGATTTCGGTCTTTTTGTCGACATTTGTTGGATTGCATGCCAAAATCTATCCGACTATCTTCAAATTTGGTCATAACAATTTTCCTAGAAATTTAAACAAATATAACGGTCGGATCATTAATTGAAAGTGCCTATCTTTGTAAATGCCTTAGGCATTCGGTCTTTTTGTTGATATTTGTTGGATTGCATGCAAAAATATATCCGATTAACATAAAATATGGTCATAACACTTTTATTATCATTTTAAACAAATCTAACGGTCGAATCATAAATTTAAAGTGCCTATCTTTGTAAATGCCTGAGGTTTTCAGTGTTTTGGTTGATATTTGTTGGATTGCATGCCAAAATATATTCGATTATCTTCAAATTTGGTCATAACACTTTTATTAGCAATTTAAACAAATCAAACGGTCGGATAATTAATTGAAAGTGCTCATCTTTGTAAATGCCTTAGATTTTCGGTATTTTTGTGATGTTTATTGGATTGCATCCCAAAATATATCCAATTATCTTCAAATTTTGTCATAATACTTTTCATAATAATTTAAGCAAATATAACGGTCGGATCATTAAACGAAAGTTCCAATTTTTGTAAATGCGTTAGGTTTTCGGTCATTTTGTAGACATTTGGTGGATTGCATGCCAAAATATATCCGATTATATTCAAATGTGGTCATAACACTTTTCCTAACATTTTAAATAAATCTAACGGTCATATCATTAATTGAAAGTGCCTATCTATGTAAACGCCATAGGTTTTCGGTTTTTCTGTAGACATTTGGTAGATTGCATGCCAAAATATATCCGATTATCTTCAAATTTGGACATAACGCATTTCCTAGAAATTTAAAGTAATCTATCGATCGGATCATTAATTGAAAGTGCCTATCTTTGTAAATGTCTTAGGTTTTCTGTATTTTTGTTGATATTTGTTGTATTGCAAGCCAAAATATATCTGATTATCTTCAAATTTGGTCATAACGCTTTTGTTAGAATTTTAAGCCAATCTAACGATCGGATCATTAATTGAAAGTGTCTGTCCTTGTAAATGCCTTAGGTTTTCGGTCTTTTTGTTGGATTGCATGCCAAAATATATCCGATTATCTTCAAATTTGGTCATAACACTTTTATTCGCAATTTACACAAATCTAATGGTCGGACCATAAATTGAAAGTACCTATCTTTGTAAATGTCTTTGGTTTTCGGTATTTTTGTAGGTATTTCTTGGATTGCATGCCAAAATATATCCGATTATCTTCCAATTTGGTCATAACACTTTTATTAGCAGTTTATACAAATCTAACGGTCGGATTATTAATTGAAACTGCCCATTTTTGTAAATGCCTTAGGTTTTCGGTCTTTTTGTATTCATTTGTTGGATTGCATGCCAAAATATATCCGACTATCTTCAAATTTGGTCATAACAATTTTCCTAAAAATTTAAACAAATCTAACGATCGGATCATTAATTGAAAGTGCCTATCTTTGTAAATGCCTTAGGTTTTCGGTATTTTTGTTGATATTTGTTGGATTGCATGCCAAAATATATCCGATTATCTTCAAATTTGGTCATAACACTTTTCATAGAAATTTAAACAAATCTAACGATCGGATCATTAATTGAAAGTGCCTATCTTTGTAAATGCCATAGGTTTTCGGTCTTTTTGTTCATATTTGTTGGATTGCATGCCAAAATATATCCGATTATCTTCAAATTTGGTCATAACACTTTTATTCGCAATTTAAACAAATCTAGTGGTCGGATTATAAATTGAAAGTACCTATCTTTGTAAATGCTTTACGTTTTCGATATTTTTGTAGATATTTGTTGGATTGCATGCCAAAATTTATCCAATTATCTTCCAATTTGGTCATAACACTTTTATTACCAATTTAAATAAATCTAACGGTCGGATCATTAATCGAAACTACCCAACTTTGTAAATGCCTTAGGTTTTCGGTCTTTTTGTAGTCATCTGTTGGATTGCATGCCAAAATATATCCGACTATCTTCCAATTTGGTCATAACAATTTTCTTAGAAATTTAAACAAATCTAACGGTCGGATCATTAATTGAAAGTGCCGATCTTTTTAATTGCCTTAGGTTTTCGGTCTTTTTGTAGTCATTTGCTGGATTGCATGCCAAAATATATTCGACTATCTTCCAATTTGGTCATAACAATTTTCCTAGAAATTTAAACAAATCTAACGGTCGTATCATTAATTGAAAATGCCGATCTTTTTAAATGCCTTAGGTTTCGGTCTTTTTGTTTATATTTATTGGAATGCATGCCAAAATATATCTGATTATCTTCAAATTTCGTCATAACACTGTTACTAGAAATTTAAACAAATCTAACGGTCGGATCATTAATTCAAGGTTTCTATCTTTGTGAATGCCTTCGGTTTTCAATATTTTTGTTAATATTAGATGGATTGTATGCCAAAATATATCCGATATTCTTGAAATTTTTTCCTAACACTTTTTGTAGCAATTCTAAAAATCTAACGGTCGGATCATTAATTGAAAGTGCCCATCTTTATAAAAGCCTTTGGTTTTCGGTATTTTTGGTGAAATTTGTTGGATTGCATGCCAAAACATATCCCATTATCTTCAAATTAGGTCATAACACTTTTATTATCAATTTAAACAAATCTAACGGTCGAATCATTAATTGAAAGTGCTTATCTTTGTAAATGCCTTAGGTTTTCAGTCTTTTTGTAGTCATTTGTTGTATTGCATACCAAAATATATCCGACTATCTTCAAATTTGGTCATAACACTTTTATTAGTAATTTAAACAAATCTAACGGTCGGATCATTAATTGAAAGTTCCTATCTTTGTAAAAGTCTGAGGTTTACGGTATTTTTTTTATATTTGTTGGATTGCATGCCAAAAAATATCCGATTATCTTCAAATTTATTCATAACACTTTTATTAGCAATTCAAACAAATCTAACTGTCGGATCATTAATTGAAAGTGGCTATCTTTGTAAATGCCTTAAGTTTTCGGTTTTTTTGTTGATATTTGTTGGATTGCATGCCAAAATATATCCGATTATCTTCAAATTTGGTAATAACGCTTTTGTAAGAAATTTAAGCCAATCTAACGAACGGATCATTAATTGAATATGCCTGTCCTTGTAAATGCTTTAGGTTTTCGGTCTTTTTGTTGATATTTGTTGGATTGCTTGCCAAAATATATCCGATTATCTTCAAATTTGGTCATAAGACTTTTATTAGCATTTTAAACAAATCAAACGGTCGGATAATTAATTGAAAGTGCTCATCTTTGTAAATGCCTTAGGTTTTCGATATTTTGGTTGATATTTGCTGTATTGCATACTAAAATATATCCAATTATCTTCAAATTTTGTCATAATACGTTTCATCGTAATTTAAAAAAATATAACGGTCGGGTCGTTAAATGAAAGTGCCACTCTTTGTAAATGCCTTAGGTTTTCGGTCATTTTGTAGACATTTGGTGTATTGCTTGCCAAAATATATCCGATTATATTCAAATGTGGTCATAACACTTTTCCTAACATTTTAAATAAATCTAACGGTCATATCATTAATTGAAAGTGCCTATCATTGTAAACGCCTTAGGTTTTCGATTTTTTTGTAGACATTTGGTAGATTGCATGCCAAAATATATCCGATTATCTTCAAATTTGGTCATAACACTTTTATTCGCAATTTAAACAAATCTAATGGTCGGACCATAAATTGAAAGTACCTATCTTTGTAAATGCCTTAGGTTTTCGGTATTTTTGTAGGTATTTGTTGGATTGCATGCCAAAATATATCCGATTATCTTCCAATTTGGTCATAACAATTTTATAATCAATTTAAACAAATCTAAAGATCGGATCATTAATTGAATGTGCCTATCTTTGTAAATGCCTTAGGTTTTCGATCTTTTTGTTGACATTTGTTGGATTGCATGCCAAAATATATCCGATTATCTTCAAATTTGGTCATAACACTTTTATTAGCAATTTAAACAAATCAAACGATCGGATCATTAATTGAAAGTGCTCATCTTTGTAAATGCCTTAGGTTTTCGGTCTTTTTGTTGATATTTGTTGGATTGCATGCCAAAATATATCCGATTATCTTCAAATTTGGTCATAACACTTTTCATTAGCAATTTAAACAAATCTAACGGTCGGATCATTAAATTGAAAGTACCTATCTTTGTAAATGCCTTAGGTTTTCGGTCATTTTTGTAGACATTTGTTGGATTGCATGCCAAAATATATCCGATTATCTTCCAATTTGGTCATAACACTTTTATAATCAATTTAAACAAATCTAACGATCGGATCATTAATTGAAAGTGCCTATCTTTCTAAATGCCTTAGGTTTTCGGTCTTTTTGTAGACATTTGTTGGATTGCATGCCAAAATATATCCGATTATCTTCAAATTTGGTCATAACAATTTTCCTAGAAATTTAAACAAATCTAACGATCGGATCATTAATTGAAAGTGCCTATCTTTGTAAATGCCTTAGGTTTTCGGTCTTTTTGTTGATATTTGTTGGATTGCATGCCAAAATATATCCGATTATCTTCAAATTTGGTCATAACACTTTTATTAGCAATTTAAACAAATCTAACGATCGGATCATTAATTGAAAGTGCCTATCTTTGTAAATGCCTTAGGTTTTCGGTCTTTTTGTTGATATTTGTTGGATTGCATGCCAAAATATATCCGATTATCTTCAAATTTGGTCATAACACTTTTATTAGCAATTTAAACAAATCAAACGGTCGGATAATTAATTGAAAGTGCTCATCTTTGTAAATGCCTTAGGTTTTCGGTATTTTTGTTGATATTTGTTGGATTGCATACCAAAATATATCCAATTATCTTCAAATTTTGTCATAATACTTTTCATAGTAATTTAAACAAATATAACGGTCGGATCATTAAATGAAAGTGCCAATCTTTGTAAATGCCTTAGGTTTTCGGTCATTTTGTAGACATTTGGTGGATTGCATGCCAAAATATATCCGATTATATTCAAATGTGGTCATAACACTTTTCCTAACATTTTAAATAAATCTAACGGTCATGATCATTAATTGAAAGTGCCTATCTATTGTAAACGCCTTAGGTTTTCGATTTTTTTGTAGACATTTGGTAGATTGCATGCCAAAATATATCCGATTATCTTCAAATTTGGTCATAACACTTTTATTAGCAATTTAAACAAATCTAATGGTCGGATCATTAATTGAAAGTACCTATCTTTGTAAATGCCTTAGGTTTTCGGTATTTTTGTAGATATTTGTTGGATTGCATGCCAAAATATATCCGATTATCTTCAAATTTGGTCATAACACTTTTATTAGCAATTTAAACAAATCTAATGATCGGATCATATAATTGAAAGTGCCTATCTTTGTAAATGCCTTAGGTTTTCGGTCTTTTTGTAGATATTTGTTGGATTGCATGCCAAAATATATCCGATTATCTTCAAATTTGGTCATAACACTTTTATAATCAATTTAAACAAATCTAAAGATCGGATCAATAATTGAATGTGCCTATCTTTGTAAATGCCTTAGGTTTTCGGTCTTTTTGTCGACATTTGTTGGATTGCATGCCAAAATATATCCGATTATCTTCAAATTTGGTCATAACACTTTTATTAGCAATTTAAACAAATCAAACGGTCGGTATTTTGGTTGATATTTGCTGTATTGCATACCAAAATATATCCAATTATCTTCAAATTTTGTCATAATACTTTTCATAGTAATTTAAACAAATATAACGGTCGGTTCGTTAAATGAAAGTGCCAATCTTTGTAAATGCCTTAGGTTTTTGGTCATTTTGTAGACATTTGGTGGATTGCATGCCAAAATATATCCGATTATATTCAAATGTGGTCATAACACTTTTCCTAACATTTTAAATAAATCTAACGGTCATATCATTAATTGAAAGTGCCTATCTATGAAAACGCCTTAGGTTTTCGATTTTTTTGAAGACATTTGGTAGATTGCATGCCAAAATATATCCGATTATCTTCAAATTTGGTCATAACGCATTTCCTAGAAATTTAAAGTAATCTAACGATCGGATCATTAATTGTAAGTGCCTATCTTTGTAAATGCCTTAGGTTTTCGGTTTTTTTGTCGACATTTGTTGGATTGCATGCCAAAATATATCCGATTATCTTCAAATTTGGTCATAACACTTTTATTAGCAATTTAAACAAATCAAACGGTCGGATAATTAACTGAAAGTGCTCATCTTTGTAAATTTCTTAGGTTTTCGGTATTTTGGTTGATATTTGCTGTATTGCATACCAAAATATATCCAATTATCTTCAAATTTTGTCATAATACTTTTCATAGTAATTTAAACAAATATAACGGTCGGGTCGTTAAATGAAAGTGCCAATCTTTGTAAATGCCTTAGGTTTTCGGTCATTTTGTAGACATTTGGTGTATTGCATGCCAAAATATATCCGATTGTATTCAAATGTGGTAATAACACTTTTCCTAACATTTTAAATAAATCTAACGGTCATATCATTAATTGAAAGTGCCTATCTATGTAAAGGCCTTAGGTTTCGATATCCGACTATCTTCCAATTTGGTCATAACAATTTTCCTAGAAATTTAAACAAATCTAACGGTCGGATCATTAATTGAAAGTGCCGATCTTTTTAAATGTCTTAGGTTTTCGGTCTTTTTGTAGTCATTTGTTGGATTGCATGCCAAAATATATCCGATTATCTTCAAATTTAGTCATAACACTTTTATTAGCAATTCAAACAAATCTAACGGTCGGATCATTAATTGAAAGTGGCTATCTTTGTAAATGCCTTAAGTTTTCGGTTTTTTTGTTGATATTTGTTGGATTGCATGCCAAAATATATCCGATTATCTTCAAATTTGGTAATAACGCTTTTGTTAGAAATTTAAGCCAATCTAACGATCGGATCATTAATTGATAGTGCCTGTCCTTGTAAATGCTTTAGGTTTTCGGTCTTTTTGTTGATATTTGTTGGATTGCTTGCCAAAATTTATCCGATTATCTTCAAATTTGGTCATAACACTTTTATTAGCATTTTAAACAAATCAAACGGTCGGATAATTAATTGAAAGTGCTCATCTTTGTAAATGCCTTAGGTTTTCGGTATTTTGGTTGATATTTGCTGTATTGCATACCAAAATATATCCAATTATCTTCAAATTTTGTCATAATACGTTTCATAGTAATTTAAACAAATATAACGGTCGGGTCGTTAAATGAAAGTGCCAATCTTTGTAAATGCCTTAGGTTTTCGGTCATTTTGTAGACATTTGGTGTATTGCTTGCCAAAATATATCCGATTATATTCAAATGTGGTCATAACATTTTTTCTAACATTTTAAATAAATCTAACGGTCATATCATTAATTGAAAGTGCCTATCTATGAAAACGCCTTAGGTTTTCGATTTTTTTGAAGACATTTGGTAGATTGCATGCCAAAATATATCCGATTATCTTCAAATTTGGTCATAACACTTTTATTAGCAATTTAAACAAATCAAACGGACGGATAATTAATTGAAAGTGCTCATCTTTGTAAATGCCTTATGTTTTCGGTATTTTGGTTGATATTTGCTGTATTGCATACCAAAATATATCCAATTATCTTCAAATTTTGTCATAATACTTTTCATAGTAATTTAAACAAATATAACGGTCGGGTCGTTAAATGAAAGTGCCAATCTTTGTAAATGCCTTAGGTTTTTGGTCATTTTGTAGACATTTGGTGGATTGCATGCCAAAATATATCCGATTATATTCAAATGTGGTCATAACACTTTTCCTAACATTTTAAATAAATCTAACGGTCATATCATTAATTGAAAGTGCCTATCTATGAAAACGCCTTAGGTTTTCGATTTTTTTGAAGACATTTGGTAGATTGCATGCCAAAATATATCCGATTATCTTCAAATTTGGTCATAACGCATTTCCTAGAAATTTAAAGTAATCTAACGATCGGATCATTAATTGTAAGTGCCTATCTTTGTAAATGCCTTAGGTTTTCGGTTTTTTTGTCGACATTTGTTGGATTGCATGCCAAAATATATCCGATTATCTTCAAATTTGGTCATAACACTTTTATTAGCAATTTAAACAAATCAAACGGTCGGATCATTAATTGAAAGTGCTCTATCTTTGTAAATGTCTTAGGTTTTCGGTATTTTGGTTGATATTTGTTGGATTGCATACCAAAATATATCCAATTATCTTCAAATTTTGTCATAATACTTTTCATAGTAATTTAAACAAATATAACGGTCGGATCATTAAATGAAAGTGCCAATCTTTGTAAATGCCTTAGGTTTTCGGTCATTTTGTAGACATTTGGTGTATTGCATGCCAAAATATATCCGATTGTATTCAAATGTGGTCATAACACTTTTCCTAACATTTTAAATAAATCTAACGGTCATATCATTAATTGAAAGTGCCTATCTATGTAAATGCCTTAGGTTTCGGTCTTTTTTGATATTTGTTGGATTGCATGCCAAAATATATCCGATTATCTTCAAATTTGGTCATAACAATTTTCCTAGAAATTTAAACAAATCTAACGATCGGATCATTAATTGAAAGTGCCGATCTTTGTAAATGCCTTAGGTTTTCGGTCTTTTTGTAGTCATTTGTTGGATTGCATGCCAAAATATATCCGATTATCTTCAAATTTGGTCATAACACTTTTATTAGCAAATC
>JANUWF010000852.1:0-44034 GCA_026120185.1 Voacanga thouarsii | reverse complement strand
AGGTTTTCGGTCTTTTTGTTGATATTTGTTGGATTGCATGCCAAAATATATCCGATTATCTTCAAATTTGGTCATCACACTTTTATTCGCAATTTAAACAAATCAAATGGTCGAATCATTAATTGAAATTTCCTATCTTTGTAACTGCCTTAGGTTTTCGGTCTTTTTGTTGATATTTGTTGGATTGCATGCCAAAATATATCCGATTTTCTTCCAATTTGGTCATAACACTTTTATTACCAATTTAAATAAATCTAACGGCCGGATCATTAATTGAAACTTCCCATCTTTGTAAATGCCTTAGGTTTTCAGTCTTTTTGTAGTAATTTGTTGTATTGCATACCAAAATATATCCGACTATCTTCAAATTTGGTCATAACACTTTTATTTGTAATTTAAACAAATCTAACGGTCGAATCATTAATTGAAAGTTCCTATCTTTGTAAATGCCTTAGGTTTACGGAATTTTTTTTTATATTTGTTGGATTGCATGCCAAAAAAAATTCGATTAACTTCAAATTTATTCATAACACTTTTATTAGCAATTCAAACAAATTTAACGGTCGGATCATTAATTGAAAGTGCCTATCTTTGTAAATGCCTTAGGTTTTCGGTCTTTTTGTTGCTATTTGTTGGATTGCATGCCAAAATATATCCGATTATCTTCAAATTTGGTCAGAACGCTTTTGTTTGAAATTTAAGCCAATCTAACGATCGGATCATTAATTGAAAGTGCATGTCCTTGTAAATGCCTTAGGATTTCGGTCTTTTTGTTGATATTTGTTGGATTGCATTTCAAAATATATCCGATTATCTTCAAATTTGGTCATAACACTTTTATTCGCAATTTAAACAAATCTAATGGTGGGACCATAAATTGAAAGTACCTATCTTTTTAAATGCCTTAGGTTTTCGGTATTTTCGTAGGTATTTGTTGGATTGCATGCCAAAATATATCCAATTATCATAAAATTTGGTCATAACACTTTTATAATCAATTTAAACAAATCTAAAGATCAAATCATTAATTGAATGTGCCTATCTTTCTAAATGCCTTAGGTTTTCGGTCTTTTTGTCGACATTTGTTGGATTGGATGCCAAAATATATCCGATTATCTTCAAATTTGGTTATAACAATTTTCTTAGAAATTTAAACAAATATAACGGTCGGATCATTAGTTGAAAGTGCCTATGTTTGTAAATGCCTTAGGCATTCGGTCTTTTTGTTGATATTTTTTGGATTGCAAGCCAAAATATATCCAATTATCATAAAATTTGGTCATAACACTTTTATTATCAATTTAAACAATTCTAAAGATCGGATCAGTAATTGAATGTGCCTATCTTTCTAAATGCCTGAGGTTTTCAGTCTTTTTGTCGATATTTGTTGGATTGCATGTCAAAATATATCCGATTATCTTCAAATTTGGTCATAACAGTTTTATTAGCAATTTAAACAAATCAAACGGTCGGATAATTAATTGAAAGTGCTCATCTTTGTAAATGTCTTAGATTTTCGGTATTTTTGTTGATATTTGTTGGATTGCATACCAAAATATATGCAATTATATTCAAATTTTGTCATAATAATTTTCATAGTAATTTAAACAAATATAACGGTCGGATCATTAAATGAAAGTGTCAATATTTGTAAATGCGTTAGGTTTTCGGTCATTTTGTAGACATTTAGTGGATTGATTGCCAAAATAGATCCGATTATATTCAAATGTGGTCATAACACTTTTCCTAACATTTTAAATAAATCTAACGGTCTGATCATTAATTGAAAGTGCCTATCTATGTAAACGCCTTAGGTTTTCGATTTTTTTGTAGACATTTGGTAGATTGCATGCCAAAATATATCCGATTATCTTCAAATTTGGTCATAACGCATTTCCTAGAAATTTAAAGTAATCTAACGATCGGATCATTAATTGAAAGTGCCTATCTTTGTAAATGCCTTAGGTTTTCGGTCTTTTTGTTGATATTTGTTGGATTGCATGCCAAAATATATCCGATTATCTTCAAATTTGGTCATAACGCTTTTGTTAGAAATTTAAGCCAATCTAACGATCGGATCATTAATTGAAAGTGCCTGTCCTTGTAAATGCCTTAGGTTTTCGGTCTTTTTGTTGATATTTGTTGGATTGCATGCCAAAATATATCCGATTGTCTTCAAATTTGGTCATAACACTTTTATTCGCAATTTAAACAAATCTAATGGTCGGACCATAAATTGAAAGTACCTATCTTTGTAAATGCCTTAGGTTTTCGGTATTTTTGTAGGTATTTGTTGGATTGCATGCCAAAATATATCCGATTATCTTCAAATTTGGTCATAACACTTTTATAATCAATTTAAACAAATCTAAAGATCGGATCATTAATTGAATGTGCCTATCTTTCTAAATGCCTTAGGTTTTCGGTCTTTTTGTCGACATTTGTTGGATTGCATGCCAAAATATATCCGATTATCTTCAAATTTGGTCATAACACTTTTCCTAGAAATTTAAACTAATCTAACGATCGGATCATTAATTGAAAGTGCCTATCTTTGTAAATGCCTTAGGTTTTCGGTCTTTTTGTTGATATTTGTTGGATTGCATGCCAAAATATATCCGATTATCTTCAAATTTGGTCATAACGCTTTTGTTAGAAATTTAAACCAATCTAACGATCGGATCATTAATTGAAAGTGCCTATCTTTGTAAATGCCTTAGGATTTCGGTCTTTTTGTTGATATTTGTTGGATTGCATTTCAAAATATATCCGATTATCTTCAAATTTGGTCATAACACTTTTATTCGCAATTTAAACAAATCTAATGGTCGGACCATAAATTGAAAGTACCTATCTTTTTAAATGCCTTAGGTTTTCGGTATTTTTGTAGGTATTTGTTGGATTGCATGCCAAAATATATCCGATTATTTTCAAATTTGGTCATAACAATTTTATAATCAATTTAAACAAATCTAAAGATCGGATCAATAATTGAATGTGCCTATCTTTCTAAATGCCTTAGGTTTTCAGTCTTTTTGTCGACATTTGTTGGATTGCATGCCAAAATATATCCGATTATCTTCAAATTTGGTCATAACACTTTTATTAGCAATTTAAACAAATCAAACGGTCGGATAATTAATTGAAAGTGCTCATCTTTGTAAATGCCTTAGGTTTTCGGTATTTTGGTTGATATTTGCTGTATTGCATACCAAAATATATCCAATTATCTTCAAATTTTGTCATAATACTTTTCATAGTAATTTAAACAAATATAACGGTCGGGTCGTTAAATGAAAGTGCCAATCTTTGTAAATGCCTTAGGTTTTCGGTCATTTTGTAGACATTTGGTGGATTGCATGCCAAAATATATCCGATTATATTCAAATGTGGTCATAACACTTTTCCTAACATTTTAAATAAATCTAACGGTCATATCATTAATTGAAAGTGCCTATCTATGTAAACGCCTTAGGTTTTCGATTTTTTTGTAGACATTTGGTAGATTGCATGCCAAAATATATCCGATTATCTTCAAATTTGGTCATAACGCATTTCCTAGAAATTTAAAGTAATCTAACGATCGGATCATTAATTGAAAGTGCCTATCTTTGTAAATGCCTTAGGTTTTCGGTCTTTTTGTTGATATTTGTTGGATTGCATGCCAAAATATATCCGATTATCTTCCAATTTGGTCATAACACTTTTATTACCAATTTAAATAAATCTAACGGCCGGATCATTAATTGAAACTACCCATCTTTGTAAATGCCTTAGGTTTTCGGTTTTTTGTAGTCATTTGTTGGATTGCATGCCAAAATATATCCGACTATCTTCCAATTTGGTCATAACAATTTTCCTAGAAATTTAAACAAATCTAACGGTCGGATCATTAATTGAAAGTGCCGATCTTTTTAAATGCCTTAGGTTTTCGGTCTTTTTGTAGTCATTTGTTGGATTGCATGCCAAAATATATCCGACTATCTTCCAATTTGGTCATAACAATTTTCCTAGAAATTTAAACAAATCTAACGGTTGGATCATTAATTGAAAGTGCCGATCTTTTTAAATGCCTTAGGTTTTCGGTCTTTTTGTTGATATTTGTTGGATTGCATGCCAAAATATATCCGATTATCTTCAAATTTGGTCATAACACTTTTACTAGAAATTTAAATAAATCTAACGGTCGGATCATTAATTCAAGGTTTCTATCTTTGTGAATGCCTTAGGTTTTCGATATTTTTGTTGATATTTGATGGATTGCATGCCAAAATATATCCGATTGTCTTCAAATTTTGGTCAAAACACTTTGCCTAGAAATATAAACAAATATAACGGTCGGATCATTAATTGAAAGTGCCTATCTTTGTAAATGCCTTAGGTATTCGGTCTTTCTGTTGATATTTGTTGGATTGCAAGCAAAAATATATCCGATTATCATCAAATTTGGTCATAACACTTTTATTATCAATTTAAACAAATCTAACGGTCGGATCATAAATTGAAAGTACCCATCTTTGTAAATGCCTTAGGTTTTCGGTATTTTCGTTGATATTTGTTGGATTACATGCCAAAATATATCCGATTATCTTCAAATTTGGTCATAACACTTTTATTAGCAATTTAAACAAATCAAACGGACGGATAATTAATTGAAAGTGCTCATCTTTGTAAATGCCTTATGTTTTCAGTTTTTTGGTTGATATTAGATGGATTGTATGCCAAAATATATCCGATATTCTTGAAATTTTTTCCTAACACTTTTTGTAGCAATTCTAAAAATCTAACGGTCGGATCATTAATTGAAAGTGCCCATCTTTAAAAAAAGCCTTTGGTTTTTGGTATTTTTGGTGAAATTTGTTGGATTGCATGCCAAAACATATCCCATTATCTTCAAACTAGGTCATAACACTTTTATTATCAATTTAAACAAATCTAACGGTCGAATCATTAATTGAAAGTGCTTATCTTTGAAAATGCCTTAGGTTTTCAGTCTTTTTGTAGTCATTTGTTGTATTGCATACCAAAATATATCCGACTATCTTCAAATTTTGTCATAACACTTTTATTAGTAATTTAAACAAATCTAACGGTCGGATCATTAATTGAAAGTTCCTATCTTTGTAAAAGTCTGAGGTTTACGGTATTTTTTTTTATATTTGCTGGATTGCATGCCAAAAAATATCCGATTATCTTCAAATTTATTCATAACACTTTTATTAGCAATTCAAATAAATCTCACGGTCGGATCATTAATTGAAAGTGGCTATCTTTGTAAATGCCTTAAGTTTTCGATTTTTTTGTTGAAATTTGTTGGATTGCAAGCCAAAATATATCCGATTATCTTCAAATTTGGTCATAACACTTTACCTAGAAATATAAACAAATATAACGGTCGGATCATTAATTGAAAGTGCCGATCTTTTTAATTGCCTTAGGTTTTCGGTCTTTTTGTAGTCATTTGCTGGATTGCATGCCAAAATATATTCGACTATCTTCCAATTTGGTCATAACAATTTTCCTAGAAATTTAAACAAATCTAACGGTCGTATCATTAATTGAAAATGCCGATCTTTTTAAATGCCTTAGGTTTCGGTCTTTTTGTTTTTATTTATAGGAATGCATGCCAAAATATATCTGATTATCTTCAAATTTCGTCATAACACTGTTACTAGAAATTTAAACAAATCTAACGGTCGGATCATTAATTCAAGGTTTCTATCTTTGTGAATGCCTTCGGTTTTCAATATTTTTGTTAATATTAGATGGATTGTATGCCAAAATATATCCGATATTCTTGAAATTTTTTCCTAACACTTTTTGTAGCAATTCTAAAAATCTAACGGTCGGATCATTAATTGAAAGTGCCCATCTTTAAAAAAGCCTTTGGTTTTTGGTATTTTTGGTGAAATTTGTTGGATTGCATGCCAAAACATATCCCATTATCTTCAAACTAGGTCATAACACTTTTATTATCAATTTAAACAAATCTAACGGTCGAATCATTAATTGAAAGTGCTTATCTTTGTAAATGCCTTAGGTTTTCAGTCTTTTTGTAGTCATTTGTTGTATTGCATACCAAAATATATCCGACTATCTTCAAATTTTGTCATAACACTTTTATTAGTAATTTAAACAAATCTAACGGTCGGATCATTAATTGAAAGTTCCTATCTTTGTAAAAGCCTTAGGTTTACGGTATTTTTTTTTATATTTGTTGGATTGCATGCCAAAATATATCCGATTATCTTCAAATTTATTCATAACACTTTTATTAGCAATTTAAACAAATCTAACGGTCGGATCATTAATTGAAAGTGGCTATCTTTGTAAATGCCTTAGGTTTTCGATTTTTTTGTTGATATTTGTTGGATTGCATGCCAAAATATATCCGATTATCTTCAAATTTGGTCATAACACTTTTATTAGAAATTTAAACAAATCTAACGATCGGATCATTAATTGAAAGTGCCTATCTTTGTAAATGCCTTAGGTATTCGGTCTTTTTGATGATATATGTTGGATTGCAAGCAAAAATATATCCGATTATCTTCAAATTTGGTCATAACACTTTTATTATCAATTTAAACAAATCTAACGGTCGGATCATTAAATTGAAAGTGCCCATCTTTGTAAATGCCTTAGGTTTTCGGTCATTTTGTAGATATTTGTTGGATTGCATGCCAAAATATATCCGATTATCTTCAAATTTGGTCATAACACTTTTCCTAACAATTTAAACAAATCTAACGGTCTGATCATTAATTGAAAGTGCCTATCTATTGTAAATGCCTTAGGTTTTCGGTCATTTTTGTAGACATTTGGTGGATTGCATGCCAAAATATATCCGATTATCTTCAAATTTGGTCATAACGCATTTCCTAGACATTTAAAGTAAATCTAACGATCGGATCATTAATTGAAAGTGCCTATCTTTGTAAACGCTAGGTTTTCGATCTTTTTGTTGATATTTGTTGGATTGCATGCCAAAATATATCCGATTATCTTCAAATTTGGTCATAACGCTTTTGTTAGAAATTTAAGCCAATCTAACGATCGGATCATTAATTGAAAGTGCCTGTCCTTGTAAATGCCTTTGGTTTTCGGTCTTTTTGTTGATATTTGTTGGATTGCATGCCAAAATATATCCGATTATCTTCTAATTTGGTCGTAACACTTTTATAATCAATTTAAACAAATCTAAAGATCGGATCATTAATTGAATGTGCCTATCTTTCTAAATGCCTTTGATTTCGGTCTTTTTGTCGACATTTGTTGGATTGCATGCCAAAATCTATCCGACTATCTTCAAATTTGGTCATAACAATTTTCCTAGAAATTTAAACAAATATAACGGTCGGATCATTAATTGAAAGTGCCTATCTTTGTAAATGCCTTTGGCATTCGGTCTTTTTGTTGATATTTGTTGGATTGCATGCAAAAATATATCCGATTAACATAAAATATGGTCATAACACTTTTATTATCATTTTAAACAAATCTAACGGTCGAATCATAAATTTAAAGTGCCTATCTTTGTAAATGCCTGAGGTTTTCAGTGTTTTGGTTGATATTTGTTGGATTTCATGCCAAAATATATTCGATTATCTTCAAATTTGGTCATAACACTTTTATTAGCAATTTAAACAAATCAAACGGTCGGATAATTAATTGAAAGTGCTCATCTTTGTAAATGCCTTAGATTTTCGGTATTTTTGTGATGTTTATTGGATTGCATACCAAAATATATCCAATTATCTTCAAATTTTGTCATAATACTTTTCATAATAATTTAAAAAAATATAACGGTCGGATCATTAAATGAAAGTGTCAATATTTGTAAATGCGTTAGGTTTTCGGTCATTTTGTAGACATGTGGTGGATTGCATGCCAAAATATATCCGATTATATTCAAATGTGGTCATAACACTTTTCCTAACATTTTAAATAAATCTAACGATCCGATCATTAATTGAAAGTGCCTATCTATGTAAACGCCTTAGGTTTTCGATTTTTTTGTAGACATTTGGTAGATTGCATGCCAAAATATATCCGATTATCTTCAAATTTGGTCATAACGCTTTTGTTAGAAATTTAAGCCAATCTAACGATCGGATCATTAATTGAAAGTGCCTGTCCTTGTAAATGCCTTAGGTTTTCGGTCTTTTTGTTGATATTTGTTGGATTGCATGCCAAAATATATCCGATTGTCTTCAAATTTGGTCATAACACTTTTATTCGCAATTTAAACAAATCTAATGGTCGGACCATAAATTGAAAGTACCTATCTTTGTAAATGCCTTAGGTTTTCGGTATTTTTGTAGGTATTTGTTGGATTGCATGCCAAAATATATCCGATTATCTTCCAATTTGGTCGTAACACTTTTATAATCAATTTAAACAAATCTAAAGATCGGATCATTAATTGAATGTGCCTATCTTTCTAAATGCCTTAGATTTCGGTCTTTTTGTCGACATTTGTTGGATTGCATGCCAAAATCTATCCGACTATCTTCAAATTTGGTCATAACAATTTTCCTAGAAATTTAAACAAATATAACGGTCGGATCATTAATTGAAAGTGCCTATCTTTGTAAATGCCTTAGGCATTCGGTCTTTTTGTTGATATTTGTTGGATTGCATGCAAAAATATATCCGATTAACATAAAATATGGTCATAACACTTTTATTATCATTTTAAACAAATCTAACGGTCGAATCATAAATTTAAAGTGCCTATCTTTGTAAATGCCTGAGGTTTTCAGTGTTTTGGTTGATATTTGTTGGATTGCATGCCAAAATATATTCGATTATCTTCAAATTTGGTCATAACACTTTTATTAGCAATTTAAACAAATCAAACGGTCGGATAATTAATTGAAAGTGCTCATCTTTGTAAATGCCTTAGATTTTCGGTATTTTTGTGATGTTTATTGGATTGCATACCAAAATATATCCAATTATCTTCAAATTTTGTCATAATACTTTTCATAATAATTTAAACAAATATAACGGTCGGATCATTAAATGAAAGTTCCAATATTTGTAAATGCGTTAGGTTTTCGGTCATTTTGTAGACATTTGGTGGATTGCATGCCAAAATATATCCGATTATATTCAAATGTGGTCATAACACTTTTCCTAACATTTTAAATAAATCTAACGGTCTGATCATTAATTGAAAGTGCCTATCTATGTAAACGCCTTAGGTTTTCGATTTTTTTGTAGACATTTGGTAGATTGCATGCCAAAATATATCCGATTATCTTCAAATTTGGTCATAACGCATTTCCTAGAAATTTAAAGTAATCTAACGATCGGATCATTAATTGAAAGTGCCTATCTTTGTAAAAGGTTTTCGGTCTTTTTGTTGATATTTGTTGGATTGCATGCCAAAATATATCCGATTATCTTCAAATTTGGTCATAACGCTTTTGTTAGAAATTTAAACCAATCTAACGATCGGATCATTAATTGAAAGTGCCTGCCCTTGTAAATGCCTTAGGTTTTCGGTCTTTTTGTTGATCATTTGTTGGATTGCATACCAAAATATATCCGATTATCTTCAAATTTGGTCATAACACTTTTATTAGTAATTCAAACAAATCTAACGGTCGGATCATTAATTGAAAGTACCTATCTTTGTAAATGCCTTAGGTTTTCGGTTTTATTGTTGATATTTGTTGGATTGCATGCCAAAATATATCCGATTATCTTCAAATTTGGTCATAACGCATTTGTTAGAAATTTAAGCCGATCTAACGATCGGATCATTAATTGAATGTGCCTGTCCTTGTAAATGCCTTAGGATTTCAGTCTTTTTGTTGATATTTGTTGGATTGCATGCCAAAATATATCCGATTATCTTCAAATTTGGTCATAACACTTTTATTCGCAATTTAAACAAATCTAATGGTCGGACCATAAATTGAAAGTACCTATCTTTGTAAATGCCTTAGGTTTTCGTTATTTTTGTTGGTATTTGTTGGATTGCATGCCAAAATATATCCGATTATCTTCCAATTTGGTCATAACAATTTTATAATCAATTTAAACAAATCTAAAGATCGGATCAATAATTGAATGTGCCTATCTTTCTAAATGCCTTAGGTTTTCAGTCTTTTTGTCGACATTTGTTGGATTGCATGCCAAAATATATCCGATTATCTTCAAATTTGGTCATAACACTTTTATTAGCAATTTAAACAAATCTAACGGTCGGATCATTAATTGAAAGTGCCGATCTTTTTAAATGCCTTAGGTTTTCGATCTTTTTGTAGTCATTTGTTGGATTGCATACCAAAATATATCCGATTATCTTCTAATTTGGTCATAATAATTTTCCTAGAAAATTTAAACAAATCTAACGGTTGGATCATTAATTGAAAGTGCCGATCTTTGTAAATGCCTTAGGTTTTCGGTCGTTTTGTTGATATTTGTTGGATTGCATGCCAAAATATATCCGATTATCTTCAAATCTGGTCATAACACAGTTACTAGAAATTTAAACAAATCTAACGGCCGGATCATTAATTCAATGTTTCTATCTTTGTGAATGCCTTAGGTTTTCGGTATTTTCGTTGATATTTGTTGGATTGCATGCCAAAATATATCCGATTATCTTCAAATATTGTCATAATACTTTTCATAGTAATTTAAACAAATATAATGGTCGGGTCGTTAAATGAAAGTGCCAATCTTTGTAAATGCGTTAGGTTTTCGGTCATTTTGTAGACATTTGGTGGATTGCATGCCAAAATATATCCGATTAATTAATTGAAAGTGCCTATCTTTGTAAATGCCTTAGGTTTTCGGTTTTTTTGTTTATATTTGTTGGATTGCATGCCAAAATATATCCGATTATCTTCAAATTTGGTCATAACGCTTTTGTTAGAATTTTAGGCCAATCTAACGATCAGATCATTAATTGAAAGTGCCTGTCCTTGTAAACGCCTTAGGTTTTCGGTCTTTTTGTTGATATTTGTTGGATTGCATGCCAAAATATATCCGATTATCTTCAAATTTGGTCATAACACTTTTATTCGCAATTTAAACAAATCTAATGGTCGGACCATAAATTGAAAGTACCTATCTTTGTAAATGCCTTAGGTTTTCGGTATTTTTGTAGGTATTTGTTGGATTGCATGCCAAAATATATCCGATTATCTTCCAATTTGGTCGTAACACTTTTATAATCAATTTAAACAAATCTAAAGATCGGATCATTAATTGAATGTGTCTATCTTTCTAAATGCCTTAGGTTTTCGGTCTTTTTGTCGACATTTGTTGGATTGCATGCCAAAATATATCCGACTATCTTCAAATTTGGTCATAACAATTTTCCTAGAAATTTAAACAAATATAACGGTCGGATCATTAATTGAAAGTGCCTATCTTTGTAAATGCCTTAGGCATTCGGTCTTTTTGTTGATATTTGTTGGATTGAATGCAAAAATATATCCGATTATCATAAAATTTGGTCATAACACTTTTATTATCAATTTAAACAAATCTAACGGTCGAATCATAAATTTAAAGTGCCTATCTTTGTAAATGCCTGAGGTTTTCAGTATTTTGGTTGATATTTGTTGGATTGTATGCCAAAATATATTCGATTATCTTCAAATTTGGTCATAACACTTTTATTAGCAATTTAAACAAATCAAACGGTCGGATAATTAATTGAAAGTGCTCATCTTTGTAAATGCCTTAGATTTTCGGTATTTTTGTTGATATTTGTTGGATTGCATACCAAAATATATCCAATTATCTTCAAATTTTGTCATAATACTTTTCATAATAATTTAAACAAATATAACGGTCGGATCATTAAATGAAAGTGCCAATATTTGTAAATGCGTTAGGTTTTCGGTCATTTTGTAGACATTTGGTGGATTGCATGCCAAAATATATCCGATTATATTCAAATGTGGTCATAACACTTTTCCTAACATTTTAAATAAATCTAACTGGTCTGATCATTAATTGAAAGTGCCTATCTATGTAAACGCCTTAGGTTTTCGATTTTTTTGTAGACATTTGGTAGATTGCATGCCAAAATATATCCGATTATCTTCAAATTTGGTCATAACGCATTTCCTAGAAATTTAAAGTAATCTAACGATCGGATCATTAATTGAAAGTGCCTATCTTTGTAAAAGGTTTTCGGTCTTTTTGTTGATATTTGTTGGATTGCATGCCAAAATATATCCGATTATCTTCAAATTTGGTCATAACGCTTTTGTTAGAAATTTAAGCCAATCTAACGATCGGATCATTAATTGAAAGTGCCTGCCCTTGTAAATGCCTTAGGTTTTCGGTCTTTTTGTTGATATTTGTTGGATTGCATGCCAAAATATATCCGATTATCTTCAAATTTGGTCATAACACTTTTATTCGCAATTTAAACAAATCTAATGGTCGGACCATAAATTGAAAGTACCTATCTTTGTAAATGCCTTAGGTTTTCGGTATTTTTGTAGGTATTTGTTGGATTGCATGCCAAAATATATCCGATTATCTTCCAATTTGGTCATAACACTTTTATTACCAATTTAAATAAATCTAACGATCGGATCATTAATCGAAACGTACCCAACTTTGTAAATGCCTTAGGTTTTCGGTCTTTTTGTAGTCATCTGTTGGATTGCATGCCAAAATATATCCGACTATCTTCAAATTTGGTCATAACAATTTTCTTAGAAATTTAAACAAATCTAACGGTCGGATCATTAATTGAAAGTGCCGATCTTTTTAAATGCCTTAGGTTTTCGGTCTTTTTGTAGTCATTTGCTGGATTGCATGCCAAAATATATTCGATTATCTTCAAATTTGGTCATAACAATTTTCCTAGAAATTTAAACAAATCTAACGGTCGTATCATTAATTGAAAGTGCCGATCTTTTTAAATGCCTTAGGTTTCGGTCTTTTTGTTTATATTTATTGGAATGCATGCCAAAATATATCCGATTATCTTCAAATTTGGTCATAACACTTTTATTAGAAATTTAAACAAATCTAACGATCGGATCATTAATTCAAGGTTTCTATCTTTGTGAATGCCTTAGGTTTTCAATATTTTTGTTAATATTAGATGGATTGCATGCCAAAATATATCCGATATTCTTGAAATTTTTTCATAACACTTTTTGTAGCAATTCTAAAAAATCTAACGGTCGGATCATTAATTGAAAGTGCCCATCTTTAAAAAAAGCCTTTGGTTTTTGGTATTTTTGGTGAAATTTGTTGGATTGCATGCCAAAACATATCCCATTATCTTCAAACTAGGTCATAACACTTTTATTATCAATTTAAACAAATCTAACGGTCGAATCATTAATTGAAAGTGCTTATCTTTGAAAATGCCTTAGGTTTTCAGTCTTTTTGTAGTCATTTGTTGTATTGCATACCAAAATATATCCGACTATCTTCAAATTTTGTCATAACACTTTTATTAGTAATTTAAACAAATCTAACGGTCGGATCATTAATTGAAAGTTCCTATCTTTGTAAAAGTCTGAGGTTTACGGTATTTTTTTTTATATTTGTTGGATTGCATGCCAAAAAATATCCGATTATCTTCAAATTTATTCATAACACTTTTATTAGCAATTCAAATAAATCTAACGGTCGGATCATTAATTGAAAGTGGCTATCTTTGTAAATGCCTTAAGTTTTCGATTTTTTTGTTGAAATTTGTTGGATTGCATGCCAAAATATATCCGATTATCTTCAAATTTGGTCATAACACTTTACCTAGAAATATAAACAAATATAACGGTCGGATCATTAATTGAAAGTGCCAATCTTTGTAAATGCCTTAGGTTTCGGTCTTTTTGTTTATATTTGTTGGATTGCATGCCAAAATATATCCGATTATCTTCAAATTTAGACATAATACTTTTATTCGCAATTTAAAAAAATCAAAATATATTGGTGGATTCGCAATTTATACTTTTGTAGACATTTGGTGGATTACTTGACAAAATATATCCGATTATCTTCAAATTTTGTCATAATACGTTTCATAGTAATTTAAACAAATATAACGGTCGGGTCGTTAAATGAAAGTGCCAATCTTTGTAAATGCCTTAGGTTTTCGGTCATTTTGTAGACATTTGGTGTATTGCTTGCCAAAATATATCCGATTATATTCAAATGTGGTCATAACACTTTTCCTAACATTTTAAATAAATCTAACGGTCAAATCATTAATTGAAAGTGCCTATCTATGTAAACGCCTTAGGTTTTCGGTTTTTCTGTAGACATTTGGTAGATTGCATGCCAAAATATATCCGATTATCTTCAAATTTGGACATAACGCATTTCCTAGAAATTTAAAGTAATCTATCGATCGGATCATTAATTGAAAGTGCCTATCTTTGTAAATGTCTTAGGTTTTCAGTATTTTTGTTGATATTTGTTGTTTTGCATGCCAAAATATATCCGATTATATTCAAATGTGGTCATAACACTTTTCCTAACATTTTAAATAAATCTAACGGTCATATCATTAATTGAAAGTGCCTATCTATGTAAACGCCTTAGGTTTTCGATTTTTTTGTAGACATTTGGTAGATTGCATGCCAAAATATATCCGATTATCTTCAAATTTGGTCATAACGCATTTCCTAGAAATTTAAAGTAATCTAACGATCGGATCATTAATTGAAAGTGCCTATCTTTGTAAATGCCTTAGGTTTTCGGATTTTTTGTTGATATTTGTTGGATTGCATGCCAAAATATATCCGATTATCTTCAAATTTGGTAATAACGCTTTTGTTAGAAATTTAAGCCAATCTAACGATCGGATCATTAATTGAAAGTGCCTGTCCTTGTAAATGCTTTAGGTTTTCGGTCTTTTTGTTGATATTTGTTGGATTGCATGCCAAAATATATCCGATTATCTTCAAATTTGGTCATCACACTTTTATTCGCAATTTAAACAAATCAAATGGTCGAATCATTAATTGAAATTTCCTATCTTTGTAACTGCCTTAGGTTTTCGGTCTTTTTGTTGATATTTGTTGGATTGCATGCCAAAATATATCCGATTTTCTTCCAATTTGGTCATAACACTTTTATTACCAATTTAAATAAATCTAACGGCCGGATCATTAATTGAAACTTCCCATCTTTGTAAATGCCTTAGGTTTTCAGTCTTTTTGTAGTCATTTGTTGTATTGCATACCAAAATATATCCGACTATCTTCAAATTTGGTCATAACACTTTTATTTGTAATTTAAACAAATCTAACGGTCGAATCATTAATTGAAAGTTCCTATCTTTGTAAATGCCTTAGGTTTTCGGTAATTTTTTTTTATATTTGTTGGATTGCATGCCAAAATATATATCCGATTATCTTCAAATATTGTCATAATACTTTTCATAGTAATTTAAACAAATATAATAGTCGGGTCGTTAAATGAAAGTGCCAATCTTTGTAAATGCGTTAGGTTTTCGGTTATTTTGTAGACATTTGGTGGATTGCATGCCAAAATATATCCGATTAATTAATTGAAAGTGCCTATCTTTGTAAATGCCTTAGGTTTTCGGTTTTTTTGTTTATATTTGTTGGATTGCATGCCAAAATATATCCGATTATCTTCAAATTTGGTCATAACGCTTTTGTTAGAAATTTAAGCCAATCTAACGATCGGATCATTAATTGAAAGTGCCTGTCCTTGTAAATGCCTTAGGTTTTCGGTCTTTTTGTTGATATTTGTTGGATTGCATGCCAAAATATATCCGATTATCTTCAAATTTGGTCATAACACTTTTATTCGCAATTTAAACAAATCTAATGGTCGGACCATAAATTGAAAGTACCTATCTTTGTAAATGCCTTAGGTTTTCGGTATTTTTGTAGGTATTTGTTGGATTGCATGCCAAAATATATCCGATTATCTTCCAATTTGGTCGTAACACTTTTATAATCAATTTAAACAAATCTAAAGATCGGATCATTAATTGAATGTGCCTATCTTTCTAAATGCCTTAGGTTTTCGGTCTTTTTGTCGACATTTGTTGGATTGCATGCCAAAATATATCCGACTATCTTCAAATTTGGTCATAACAATTTTCCTAGAAATTTAAACAAATCTAACGGTCGGATCATTAATTGAAAGTGCCTATCTTTTTAAATGCCTTAGGTATTCGGTCTTTTTGTTGATATTTGTTGGATTGCATGCAAAAATATATCCGATTATCATAAAATTTGGTCATAACACTTTTATTATCAATTTAAACAAATCTAACGGTCGAATCATAAATTGAAAGTGCCTATCTTTGTAAATGCCTGAGGTTTTCAGTATTTTGGTTGATATTTGTTGGATTGCATGCCAAAATATATTCGATTATCTTCAAATTTGGTCATAACACTTTTATTAGCAATTTAAACAAATCAAACGGTCGGATAATTAATTGAAAGTGCTCATCTTTGTAAATGCCTTAGATTTTCGGTATTTTTGTTGATATTTGTTGGATTGCATACCAAAATATATCCAATTATCTTCAAATATTGTCATAATACTTTTCATAGTAATTTAAACAAATATAACGGTTCGGATCATTAAATGAAAGTGCCAATATTTGTAAATGCGTTAGGTTTTCGGTCATTTTTTAGACATTTGGTGGATTGCATGCCAAAATATATCCGATTATATTCAAATGTGGTCATAACACTTTTCCTAACATTTTAAATAAATCTAATGGTCTGATCATTAATTGAAAGTGCCTATCTATGTAAACGCCTTAGGTTTTCGATTTTTTTGTAGACATTTGGTAGATTGCATGCCAAAATATATCCGATTATCTTCAAATTTGGTCATAACGCATTTCCTAGAAATTTAAAGTAATCTAACGATCGGATCATTAATTGAAAGTGCCTATTTTTGTAAAAGGTTTTCGGTCTTTTTGTTGATATTTGTTGGATTGCATGCCAAAATATATCCGGTTATCTTCAAATTTGGTCATAACGCTTTTGTTAGAAATTTAAGCCAATCTAACGATCGGATCATTAATTGAAAGTGCCTGTCCTTGTAAATGCCTTAGGTTTTCGGTCTTTTTGTTGATATTTGTTGGATTGCATGCCAAAATATATCCGATTATCTTCAAATTTGGTCATAACACTTTTATTCGCAATTTAAACAAATCTAATGGTCGGACCATAAATTGAAAGTACCTATCTTTGTAAATGCCTTAGGTTTTCGGTATTTTTGTAGGTATTTGTTGGATTGCATGCCAAAATATATCCGATTATCTTCCAATTTGGTCATAACACTTTTATTAGCAATTTAAACAAATCTAACGATCGGATCATTAATCGAAACTACCCAACTTTGTAAATGCCTTAGGTTTTCGGTCTTTTTGTAGTCATCTGTTGGATTGCATGCCAAAATATATCCGACTATCTTCCAATTTGGTCATAACAATTTTCTTAGAAATTTAAACAAATCTAACGGTCGGATCATTAATTGAAAGTGCCGATCTTTTTAATTGCCTTAGGTTTTCGGTCTTTTTGTAGTCATTTGCTGGATTGCATGCCAAAATATATTCGATTATCTTCAAATTTGGTCATAACAATTTTCCTAGAAATTTAAACAAATCTAACGGTCGGATCATTAATTGAAAGTGCCGATCTTTTTAAATGCCTTAGGTTTCGGTCTTTTTGTTGATATTTGTTGGATTGCATGCCAAAATATATCCGATTATCTTCAAATTTGGTCATAACACTTTTACTAGAAATTTAAACAAATCTAACGATCGGATCATTAATTCAAAGTTTCTATCTTTGTAAATGCCTTAGGTTTTCAATATTTTTGTTAATATTAGATGGATTGCATGCCAAAATATATCCGATATATCTTGAAATTTTGTCATAACACTTTTTGTAGCAATTCTAAAAAATCTAACGGTCGGATCATTAATTGAAAGTGCCCATCTTTAAAAAAGCCTTTGGTTTTTGGTATTTTTGGTGAAATTTGTTGGATTGCATGCCAAAACATATCCGATTATCTTCAAACTAGGTCATAACACTTTTATTATCAATTTAAACAAATCTAACGGTCGAATCATTAATTGAAAGTGCTTATCTTTGTAAATGCCTTAGGTTTTCGGTCTTTTTGTAGTCATTTGTTGTATTGCATACCAAAATATATCCGACTATCTTCAAATTTGGTCATAACACTTTTATTAGTAATTTAAACAAATCTAACGGTCGGATCATTAATTGAAAGTTCCTATCTTTGTAAATGCCTTAGGTTTACGGTATTTTTGTTGATATTTGTTGGATTGCATGCCAAAATATATCCGATTATCTTCAAATTTATTCATAACACTTTTATTAGCAATTCAAATAAATCTAACGGTCGGATCATTAATTGAAAGTGCCTATCTTTGTAAATGCCTTAAGTTTTCGGTTTTTTTGTTGATATTTGTTGGATTGCATGCCAAAATATATCCGATTATCTTCAAATTTGGTCATAACACTTTTATCTAGAAATTTAAACAAATCTAACGATCGGATCATTAATTGAAAGTGCCTATCTTTGTAAATGCCTTAGGTTTTCGGTCTTTTTGTTGATATTTGTTGGATTGCATGCCAAAATATATCCGATTATCTTCAAATTTGGTCATAATACTTTTATTAGCAATTTAAAAAAATCAAACGATCATAATTGAGTGGATTCTGCAATTTATATCTTTTTGTAGACATTTGGTGGATTACTTGACAAAATATATCCGATTATCTTCAAATTTTGTCATAATACGTTTCATAGTAATTTAAACAAATATAACGGTCGGATCGTTAAATGAAAGTGCCAATCTTTGTAAATGCCTTAGGTTTTCGGTCATTTTGTAGACATTTGGTGTATTGCATGCCAAAATATATCCGATTATATTCAAATTTGGTCATAACACTTTTCCTAACATTTTAAATAAATCTAACGGTCAAATCATTAATTGAAAGTGCCTATCTATGTAAACGCCTTAGGTTTTCGGTTTTTTTGTAGACATTTGGTAGATTGCATGCCAAAATATATCCGATTATCTTCAAATTTGGTCATAACGCATTTCCTAGAAATTTAAAGTAATCTAACGATCGGATCATTAATTGAAAGTGCCTATCTTTGTAAATGCCTTAGGTTTTCGGTATTTTTGTTGATATTTGTTGGATTGCATGCCAAAATATATCCGATTATCTTCAAATTTGGTCATAACACTTTTGTTAACAATTTAAATCAAATCTAACGATCGGATCATTAATTGAAAGTGCCTATCTTTGTAAATGCCTTAGGTTTTCGGTCTTTTTGTTGATATTTGTTGGATTGCATGCCAAAATATATCCGATTATCTTCAAATTTGGTCATCACACTTTTATTCGCAATTTAAACAAATCAAATGGTCGAATCATTAATTGAAAGTTCCTATCTTTGTAAATGCCTTAGGTTTTCGGTCTTTTTGTTGATATTTGTTGGATTGCATGCCAAAATATATCCGATTTTCTTCCAATTTGGTCATAACACTTTTATTACCAATTTAAATAAATCTAACGACCGGATCATTAATTGAAACTTCCCATCTTTGTAAATGCCTTAGGTTTTCAGTCTTTTTGTAGTCATTTGTTGTATTGCATACCAAAATATATCCGACTATCTTCAAATTTGGTCATAACACTTTTATTTGTAATTTAAACAAAACTAACGGTCGAATCATTAATTGAAAGTTCCTATCTTTGTAAATGCCTTAGGTTTACGGAATTTTTTTTATATTTGTTGGATTGCATGCCAAAAAAAATTCGATTAACTTCAAATTTATTCATAACACTTTTATTAGCAATTCAAACAAATCTAACGGTCGGATCATTAATTGAATGTGCCTATCTTTGTAAATGCCTTAGGTTTTCGGTTTTTTTGTTGATATTTGTTGGATTGCATGCCAAAATATATCCGATTATCTTCAAATTTGGTCATAACGCTTTTGTTTGAAATTTAAGCCAATCTAACGATCGGATCATTAATTGAAAGTGCATGTCCTTGTAAATGCCTTAGGATTTCGGTCTTTTTGTTGATATTTGTTGGATTGCATTTCAAAATATATCCGATTATCTTCAAATTTGGTCATAACACTTTTATTCGCAATTTAAACAAATCTAAAGGTCGGACCATAAATTGAAAGTTCCTATCATTTTAAATGCCTTAGGTTTTCGGTATTTTCGTAGGTATTTGTTGGATTGCATGCCAAAATATATCCGATTATCTTCAAATTTGGTCATAACAATTTTATAATCAATTTAAACAAATCTAAAGATCGGATCAATAATTGAATGTGCCTATCTTTCTAAATGCCTTAGGTTTTCAGTCTTTTTGTCGACATTTGTTGGATTGCATGCCAAAATATATCCGATTATCTTCAAATTTGGTCATAACACTTTTATTAGCAATTTAAACAAATCAAACGGTCGGATAATTAATTGAAAGTGCTCATCTTTGTAAATGCCTTAGGTTTTCGGTATTTTGGTTGATATTTGCTGTATTGCATACCAAAATATATCCAATTATCTTCAAATTTTGTCATAATACTTTTCATAGTAATTTAAACAAATATAACGGTCGGGTCGTTAAATGAAAGTGCCAATCTTTGTAAATGCCTTAGGTTTTCGGTCATTTTGTAGACATTTGGTGGATTGCATGCCAAAATATATCCGATTATATTCAAATGTGGTCATAACACTTTTCCTAACATTTTAAATAAATCTAACGGTCATATCATTAATTGAAAGTGCCTATCTATGTAAAGGCCTTAGGTTTTCGATTTTTTTGTAGACATTTGGTAGATTGCATGCCAAAATATATCCGATTATCTTCAAATTTGGTCATAACGCATTTCCTAGAAATTTAAAGTAATCTAACGATCGGATCATTAATTGAAAGTGCCTATCTTTGTAAATGCCTTAGGTTTTCGGTCTTTTTGTTGATATTTGTTGGATTGCATGCCAAAATATATCCGATTATCTTCAAATTTGGTCATAACGCTTTTGTTTGAAATTTAAGCCAATCTAACGATCGGATCATTAATTGAAAGTGCATGTCCTTGTAAATGCCTTAGGATTTCGGTCTTTTTGTTGATATTTGTTGGATTGCATTTCAAAATATATCCGATTATCTTCAAATTTGGTCATAACACTTTTATTCGCAATTTAAACAAATCTAATGGTGGGACCATAAATTGAAAGTACCTATCTTTTTAAATGCCTTAGGTTTTCGGTATTTTCGTAGGTATTTGTTGGATTGCATGCCAAAATATATCCGATTATCTTCAAATTTGGTCATAACAATTTTATAATCAATTTAAACAAATCTAAAGATCGGATCAATAATTGAATGTGCCTATCTTTCTAAATGCCTTAGGTTTTCAGTCTTTTTGTCGACATTTGTTGGATTGCATGCCAAAATATATCCGATTATCTTCAAATTTGGTCATAACACTTTTATTAGCAATTTAAACAAATCAAACGGTCGGATAATTAATTGAAAGTGCTCATCTTTGTAAATGCCTTAGGTTTTCGGTATTTTGGTTGATATTTGCTGTATTGCATACCAAAATATATCCAATTATCTTCAAATTTTGTCATAATACTTTTCATAGTAATTTAAACAAATATAACGGTCGGGTCGTTAAATGAAAGTGCCAATCTTTGTAAATGCCTTAGGTTTTCGGTCATTTTGTAGACATTTGGTGTATTGCATGCCAAAATATATCCGATTATATTCAAATGTGGTAATAACACTTTTCCTAACATTTTAAATAAATCTAACGGTCATATCATTAATTGAAAGTGCCTATCTATGTAAAGGCCTTAGGTTTTCGATTTTTTTGTAGACATTTGGTAGATTGCATGCCAAAATATATCCGATTATCTTCAAATTTGGTCATAACGCATTTCCTAGAAATTTAAAGTAATCTAACGATCGGATCATTAATTGAAAGTGCCTATCTTTGTAAATGCCTTAGGTTTTCGGTCTTTTTGTTGATATTTGTTGGATTGCATGCCAAAATATATCCGATTATCTTCAAATTTGGTCATAACGCTTTTGTTAGAAATTTAAGCCAATCTAACGATCGGATCATTAATTGAAAGTGCATGTCCTTGTAAATGCCTTAGGATTTCGGTCTTTTTGTTGATATTTGTTGGATTGCATTTCAAAATATATCCGATTATCTTCAAATTTGGTCATAACACTTTTATTCGCAATTTAAACAAATCTAATGGTGGGACCATAAATTGAAAGTACCTATCTTTTTAAATGCCTTAGGTTTTCGGTATTTTCGTAGGTATTTGTTGGATTGCATGCCAAAATATATCCGATTATTTTCAAATTTGGTCATAACAATTTTATAATCAATTTAAACAAATCTAAAGATCGGATCAATAATTGAATGTGCCTATCTTTCTAAATGCCTTAGGTTTTCGGTTTTTTTGTTGATATTTGTTGGATTGCATGCCAAAATATATCCGATTATCTTCAAATTTGGTCATAACACTTTTATTAGCAATTTAAACAAATCTAACGGTCGGATCATTAATTGAAAGTGCCTATCTTTGTAAATGCCTTAGGTTTTCGGTATTTTTGTTGATATTTGTTGGATTGCATGCCAAAATATATCCGATTATCTTCAAATTTGGTCATAACACTTTTCATTAGTAATTTAAACAAATCTAACGGTCGGATCATTAAATTGAAAGTGCCTATCTTTGTAAATGCCTTAGGTTTTCGGTCATTTTGTTGACATTTGTTGGATTGCATGCCAAAATATATCCGATTATCTTCAAATTTGGTCATAACACTTTTATTAGCAATTTAAATAAATCTAACGGTCGGATCATTAATTGAAAGTGCCTATCTTTGTAAATGCCTTAGGTTTTCGGTATTTTTGTAGACATTTGTTGGATTGCATGCCAAAATATATCCGATTATCTTCAAATTTGGTCATAACACTTTTCATAGACAATTTAAACAAATCTAACGATCGGATCATTAATTGAAAGTGCCTATCTTTGTAAATGCCTTAGGTTTTCGGTCTTTTTGTTGATATTTGTTGGATTGCATGCCAAAATATATCCGATTATCTTCAAATTTGGTCATAACGCTTTTGTTAGAAATTTAAGCCAATCTAACGATCGGATCATTAATTGAAAGTGCCTATCTTTGTAAATGCCTTAGGTTTTCGGTCTTTTTGTTGATATTTGTTGGATTGCATGCCAAAATATATCCGATTATCTTCAAATTTGGTCATAACACTTTTATTCGCAATTTAAACAAATCTAATGGTCGGATCATAAATTGAAAGTACCTATCTTTGTAAATGCCTTAGGTTTTCGGTATTTTTGTAGATATTTGTTGGATTGCATGCCAAAATATATCCGATTATCTTCAAATTTGGTCATAACACTTTTATTAGCAATTTAAACAAATCTAACGATCGGATCATTAATTGAAAGTGCCTATCTTTGTAAATGCCTTAGGTTTTCGGTCATTTTTGTAGACATTTGTTGGATTGCATGCCAAAATATATCCGATTATCTTCAAATTTGGTCATAACACTTTTCCTAACAATTTAAATAAATCTAACGGTCGGATCATTAATTGAAAGTGCCTATCTTTGTAAATGCCTTAGGTTTTCGGTTTTTTTGTTGATATTTGTTGGATTGCATGCCAAAATATATCCGATTATCTTCAAATTTGGTCATAACGCATTTTCTAGAAATTTAAAGCAAATCTAACGATCGGATCATTAATTGAAAGTGCCTATCTTTGTAAATGCCTTAGGTTTTCGGTCTTTTTGTTGATATTTGTTGGATTGCATGCCAAAATATATCCGATTATCTTCAAATTTGGTCATAACACTTTTCATTAGCAATTTAAACAAATCTAACGGTCGGATCATTAATTGAAAGTGCCTATCTTTGTAAATGCCTTAGGTTTTCGGTATTTTTGTAGACATTTGGTGGATTGCATGCCAAAATATATCCGATTATCTTCAAATTTGGTCATAACACTTTTCCTAGCAATTTAAACAAATCTAACGATCGGATCATTAATTGAAAGTGCCTATCTTTGTAAATGCCTTAGGTTTTCGGTCATTTTGTAGACATTTGGTGGATTGCATGCCAAAATATATCCGATTATATTCAAATTTGGTCATAACACTTTTGCTAACATTTTAAATAAATCTAACGGTCGGATCATTAATTGAAAGTGCCTATCTTTGTAAATGCCTTAGGTTTTCGGTTTTTTTGTAGATATTTGGTAGATTGCATGCCAAAATATATCCGATTATCTTCAAATTTGGTCATAACGCATTTCCTAGAAATTTAAAATAATCTAACGATCGGATCATTAATTGAAAGTTGCCTATCTTTGTAAATGCCTTAGGTTTTCGGTCTTTTTGTTGATATTTGTTGGATTGCATGCCAAAATATATCCGATTATCTTCAAATTTGGTCATAACACTTTTATTAGCAATTTAAACAAATCTAATGGTCGGATCATAAATTGAAAGTGCCTATCTTTGTAAATGCCATAGGTTTTCGGTATTTTTGTAGATATTTGGTGGATTACTTGCCAAAATATATCCGATTATATTCAAATTTGGTCATAACACTTTTCCTAGCAATTTAAATAAATCTAACGGTCGGATCATTAAATGAAAGTGCCTATCGTTGTAAATGCCTTAGGTTTTCGGTCATTTTGTAGACATTTGGTGGATTGCATGCCAAAATATATCCGATTATATTCAAATATGGTCATAACACTTTTCCTAACATTTTAAATAAATCTAACGGTCAGATCATTAATTGAAAGTGCCTATCTATGTAAACGCCTTAGGTTTTCGGTTTTTTTGTAGACATTTGGTAGATTGCATGCCAAAATATATCCGATTATCTTCAAATTTGGTCATAACGCATTTCCTAGAAATTTAAAATAATCTAACGATCGGATCATTAGTTGGAAGTTGTCTATCTTTGTAAATGCCTTAGGTTTTCGGTCTTTTTGTTGATATTTGTTGGATTGCATGCCAAAATATATCCGATTATTTTCATATTTGGTCATAATACTTTTATTCGCAATTTAAAAAAATCTAATGGTCTGATCATAAATAGAAAGTTCCTATCTTTGTAAATGCAATAGATTTTCGGTATTTTTGTAGATATTTGGTGGATTACTTGCCAAAATATATCCGATTATATTCAAACTTGGTCATAACACTTTTTCTAGCAATTTAAATAAATCTAACGGTCGGATCATTAAATGAAAGTGCCTATCGTTGTAAATGCCTTAGGTTTTCGGTCATTTTTTAGACATTTGGTGGATTGCATGTCAAAATATATCCGATTATATTCAAATATGGTCATAACACTTTTCCTAACATTTTAAATAAATCTAACGGTCAGAACAATAATTGAAAGTGCCTATCTATGTAAACGCCTTAGGTTTTCGGTTTTTTTGTAGATATTTGGTAGATTGCATGCCAAAATATATCCGATTATCTTCAAATTTGGTCAAAACGCATTTCCTAGAAATTTAAAGTAATCTATCGATCGGATCATTAATTGAAAGTGTCTATCTTTGTAAATGCCTTAGGTTTCGATTTTTTTGTTGATATTTGTTGGATTGCATGCCAAAATATATCCGATTATCTTCAAATTTGGTCATAACACTTTTCATAGAAATTTAAACAAATCTAACTATCGGATCATTAAATGAAAGTGCGTATCTTCGTAAATGCCTTAGGTTATCGGTGATTTTGTAGACATTTGGTTGATTACCTTCCAAAATATATCCGATTATATTCAAATTTGGTCATAACACTTTTCCTAGCAATTTAAATAAATATAACGGTCGGATCATTAAATGAAAGTGCCTATCGTTGTAAATGCCTTAGGTTTTCGGTCATTTTTTAGACATTTGGTGGATTGCATGTCAAAATATATCCGATTATATTCAAATATGGTCATAACACTTTTCCTAACATTTTAAATAAATCTAACGGTCAGAACAATAATTGAAAGTGCCTATCTATGTAAACGCCTTAGGTTTTCGGTTTTTTTGTAGATATTTGGTAGATTGCATGCCAAAATATATCCGATTATCTTCAAATTTGGTCAAAACGCATTTCCTAGAAATTTAAAATAATCTAACGATCGGATCATTAGTTGGAGTTGTCTATCTTTGTAAATGCCTTAGATTTTCGGTCTTTTTGTTAATATTTGTTGGATTGCATGCCAAAATATATCCGATTATTTTCATATTTGGTCATAATACTTTTATTCGCAATTTAAAAAAATCTAATGGTCTGATCATAAATAGAAAGTTCCTATCTTTGTAAATGCAATAGATTTTCGGTATTTTTGTAGATATTTGGTGGATTACTTGCCAAAATATATCCGATTATATTCAAACTTGGTCATAACACTTTTTCTAGCAATTTAATAAATCTAACGGTCGGATCATTAAATGAAAGTGCCTATCGTTGTAAATGCCTTAGGTTTTCGGTCATTTTTTAGACATTTGGTGGATTGCATGTCAAAATATATCCGATTATATTCAAATATGGTCATAACACTTTTCCTAACATTTTAAATAAATCTAACGGTCGAATCAATAATTGAAAGTGCCTATCTATGTAAACGCCTTAGGTTTTCGGTTTTTTGTAGATATTTGGTAGATTGCATGCCAAAATATATCCGATTATCTTCAAATTTGGTCAAAACGCATTTCCTAGAAATTTAAAGTAATCTATCGATCGGATCATTAATTGAAAGTGTCTATCTTTGTAAATGCCTTAGGTTTCGATTTTTTTGTTGATATTTGTTGGATTGCATGCCAAAATATATCCGATTATCTTCAAATTTGGTCATAACACTTTTCATAGAAATTTAAACAAATCTAACTGATCGGATCATTAAATGAAAGTGCGTATCTTCGTAAATGCCTTAGGTTATCGGTGATTTTGTAGACATTTGGTTGATTACCTTCCAAAATATATCCGATTATATTCAAATTTGGTCATAACACTTTTCCTAGCAATTTAAATAAATATAACGGTCGGATCATTAATTGAAAGTGCCTATCATTGTAAATGCCTTAGGTTTTCGGTCATTTTGTAGACATTTAGTGGATTTCATCCCAAAATATATCCGATTATATTCAAATGTGGTCATAACACTTTTCCTAACATTTTAAATAAATCTAACGGTTAGATCATTAATTGAAAGTGCCTATCTTTGTAAACGCCTTAGGTTTTCGGTTTTTTTGTAGACATTTGGTAGATTGTATGCCAAAATATATCCGATTATCTTCAAATATGGTCAAAACGCATTTCCTAGAAATTTAAAATAATCTAACGATCGGATCATTAGTTGGAGTTGTCTATCTTTGTAAATGCCTTAGATTTTCGGTCTTTTTGTTAATATTTGTTGGATTGCATGCCAAAATATATCCGATTATCTTCAAATTTGGTCATAATACTTTTATTAGCAATTTAAACAAATCTAATGGTCTGATCATAAATTGAAAGTTCCTATCTTTGTAAATGCCATAGATTTTCGGTATTTTTGTAGATATTTGGTGGATTACTTGCCAAAATATATCCGATTATATTCAAATTTGGTCATAACACTTTTCCTAGCAATTTAAATAAATCTAACGGTCGGATCATTAAATGAAAGTGCCTATCATTGTAAATGCCTTAGGTTTTCGGTCATTTTGTAGACATTTGGTGGATTGCATGCCAAAATATATCCGATTATATTCAAATATGGTCATAACACTTTTCCTAACATTTTAAATAAATCTAACGGTCAGATCATTAATTGAAAGTGCCTATCTATGTAAACGCCTTAGGTTTTCGGTTTTTTTGTAGACATTTGGTAGATTGCATGCCAAAATATATCCGATTATCTTCAAATTTGGTCAAAACGCATTTCCTAGAAATTTAAAATAATCTAACGATCGGATCATTAGTTGAGAGTTGTCTATCTTTGTAAATGCCTTAGATTTTCGGTCTTTTTGTTAATATTTGTTGGATTGCATGCCAAAATATATCCGATTATTTTCATATTTGGTCATAATACTTTTATTCGCAATTTAAACAAATCTAATGGTCTGATCATAAATAGAAAGTTCCTATCTTTGTAAATGCAATAGATTTTCGGTATTTTTGTAGATATTTGGTGGATTACTTGCCAAAATATATCCGATTATATTCAAACTTGGTCATAACACTTTTCCTAGCAATTTAAATAAATCTAACGGTCGGATCATTAAATGAAAGTGCCTATCGTTGTAAATGCCTTAGGTTTTCGGTCATTTTTTAGACATTTGGTTGATTACCTTCCAAAATATATCCGATTATATTCAAATTTGGTCATAACACTTTTCCTAGCAATTTAAATAAATATAACGGTCGGATCATTAATTGAAAGTGCCTATCATTGTAAATGCCTTAGGTTTTCGGTCATTTTGTAGACATTTAGTGGATTTCATCCCAAAATATATCCGATTATATTCAAATGTGGTCATAACACTTTTCCTAACATTTTAAATAAATCTAACGGTTAGATCATTAATTGAAAGTGCCTATCTTTGTAAACGCCTTAGGTTTTCGGTTTTTTTGTAGACATTTGGTAGATTGTATGCCAAAATATATCTGATTATCTTCAAATATGGTCAAAACGCATTTCCTAGAAATTTAAAATAATCTAACGATCGGATCATTAGTTGGAGTTGTCTATCTTTGTAAATGCCTTAGATTTTCGGTCTTTTTGTTAATATTTGTTGGATTGCATGCCAAAATATATCCGATTATTTTCATATTTGGTCATAATACTTTTATTCGCAATTTAAAAAAATCTAATGGTCTGATCATAAATAGAAAGTTCCTATCTTTGTAAATGCAATAGATTTTCGGTATTTTTGTAGATATTTGGTGGATTACTTGCCAAAATATATCCGATTATATTCAAACTTGGTCATAACACTTTTTCTAGCAATTTAATAAATCTAACGGTCGGATCATTAAATGAAAGTGCCTATCGTTGTAAATGCCTTAGGTTTTCGGTCATTTTTTAGACATTTGGTGGATTGCATGTCAAAATATATCCGATTATATTCAAATATGGTCATAACACTTTTCCTAACATTTTAAATAAATCTAACGGTCGAACAATAATTGAAAGTGCCTATCTATGTAAACGCCTTAGGTTTTCGGTTTTTTTGTAGATATTTGGTAGATTGCATGCCAAAATATATCCGATTATCTTCAAATTTGGTCAAAACGCATTTCCTAGAAATTTAAAGTAATCTATCGATCGGATCATTAATTGAAAGTGTCTATCTTTGTAAATGCCTTAGGTTTCGATTTTTTTGTTGATATTTGTTGGATTGCCTGCCAAAAAATATCCGATTATCTTCAAATTTGGTCATAACACTTTTCATAGAAATTTAAACAAATCTAACTACCGGATCTTTAAATGAAAGTGCGTATCTTCGTAAATGCCTTAGGTTATCGGTGATTTTGTAGACATTTGGTTGATTACCTTCCAAAATATATCCGATTATATTCAAATATGGTCATAACACTTTTCCTAACATTTTAAATAAATCTAACGGTCAGATCATTAATTGAAAGTGCCTATCTATTGTAAACGCCTTAGGTTTTCGGTCTTTTTGTAGACATTTGGTAGATTGCATACCAAAATATATCCGATTATCTTCAAATTTGGTCAAAACGCATTTCCTAGAAATTTAAAATAATCTAACGATCGGATCATTAGTTGGAGTTGTCTATCTTTGTAAATGCCTTAGATTTTCGGTCTTTTTGTTAATATTTGTTGGATTGCATGCCAAAATATATCCGATTATTTTCATATTTGGTCATAATACTTTTATTCGCAATTTAAAAAAATCTAATGGTCTGATCATAAATAGAAAGTTCCTATCTTTGTAAATGCAATAGATTTTCGGTATTTTTGTAGATATTTGGTGGATTACTTGCCAAAATATATCCGATTATATTCAAACTTGGTCATAACACTTTTCCTAGCAATTTAAATAAATATAACGGTCGGATCATTAAATGAAAGTGCCTATCGTTGTAAATGCCTTAGGTTTTCGGTCATTTTTTAGACATTTGGTTGATTACCTTCCAAAATATATCCGATTATACTCAAATTTGGTCATAACACTTTTCCTAGCAATATAAATAAATATAACGGTCGGATCATTAATTGAAAGTGCCTATCATTGTAAATGCCTTAGGTTTTCGGTCATTTTGTAGACATTTAGTGGATTTCATCCCAAAATATATCCGATTATATTCAAATGTGGTCATAACACTTTACCTAACATTTTAAATAAATCTAACGGTTAGATCATTAATTGAAAGTGCCTATCTTTGTAAACGCCTTAGGTTTTCGGTTTTTTTGTAGACATTTGGTAGATTGTATGCCAAAATATATCTGATTATTTTCAAATATGGTAAAAACGCATTTCCTAGAAATTTAAAATAATCTAACGATCGGATCATTAGTTGGAGTTGTCTATCTTTGTAAATGCCTTAGATTTTCGGTCTTTTTGTTAATATTTGTTGGATTGCATGCCAAAATATATCCGATTATTTTCATATTTGGTCATAATACTTTTATTCGCAATTTAAAAAATCTAATGGTCCGATCATAAATAGAAAGTTCCTATCTTTGTAAATGCAATAGATTTTCGGTATTTTTGTAGATATTTGGTGGATTACTTGCCAAAATATATCCGATTATATTCAAACTTGGTCATAACACTTTTTCTAGCAATTTAATAAATCTAACGGTCGGATCATTAAATGAAAGTGCCTATCGTTGTAAATGCCTTAGGTTTTCGGTCATTTTTTAGACATTTGGTGGATTGCATGTCAAAATATATCCGATTATATTCAAATATGGTCATAACACTTTTCCTAACATTTTAAATAAATCTAAAGGTCAGAACAATAATTGAAAGTGCCTATCTATGTAAACGCCTTAGGTTTTCGGTTTTTTTTAGATATTTGGTAGATTGCATGCCAAAATATATCCGATTATCTTCAAATTTGGTCAAAACGCATTTCCTAGAAATTTAAAGTAATCTATCGATCGGATCATTAATTGAAAGTGTCTATCTTTGTAAATGCCTTAGGTTTCGATTTTTTTGTTGATATTTGTTGGATTGCATGCCAAAAAATATCCGATTATCTTCAAATTTGGTCATAACACTTTTCATAGAAATTTAAACAAATCTAACTACCGGATCTTTAAATGAAAGTGCGTATCTTCGTAAATGCCTTAGGTTATCGGTGATTTTGTAGACATTTGGTTGATTACCTTCCAAAATATATCCGATTATATTCAAATTTGGTCATAACACTTTTCCTAACAATTTAAATAAATATAACGGTCGGATCATTAATTGAAAGTGCCTATCATTGTAAATGCCTTAGGTTTTCGGTCATTTTGTAGACATTTAGTGGATTTCATCCCAAAATATATCCGATTATATTCAAATGTGGTCATAACACTTTTCCTAACATTTTAAATAAATCTAACGGTTAGATCATTAATTGAAAGTGCCTATCTTTGTAAACGCCTTAGGTTTTCGGTTTTTTTGTAGACATTTGGTAGATTGTATGCCAAAATATATCTGATTATCTTCAAATAAGGTAAAAACGCATTTCCTAGAAATTTAAAATAATCTAACGATCGGATCATTAGTTGGAGTTGTCTATCTTTGTAAATGCCTTAGATTTTCGGTCTTTTTGTTAATATTTGTTGGATTGCATGCCAAAATATATCCGATTATTTTCATATTTGGTCATAATACTTTTATTCGCAATTTAAAAAATCTAATGGTCTGATCATAAATAGAAAGTTCCTATCTTTGTAAATGCAATAGATTTTCGGTATTTTTGTAGATATTTGGTGGATTACTTGCCAAAATATATCCGATTATATTCAAACTTGGTCATAACACTTTTTCTAGCAATTTAAATAAATCTAACGGTCGGATCATTAAATGAAAGTGCCTATCGTTGTAAATGCCTTAGGTTTTCGGTCATTTTTTAGACATTTGGTGGATTGCATGTCAAAATATATCCGATTATATTCAAATATGGTCATAACACTTTTCCTAACATTTTAAATAAATCTAACGGTCGAACAATAATTGAAAGTGCCTATCTATGTAAACGCCTTAGGTTTTCGGTTTTTTTGTAGATATTTGGTAGATTGCATGCCAAAATATATCCGATTATCTTCAAATTTGGTCAAAACGCATTTCCTAGAAATTTAAAATAATCTAACGATCGGATCATTAATTGAAAGTTGTCTATCTTTGTAAATGCCTTAGGTTTTCGATCTTTTTGTTGATATTTGTTGGATTGCATGCCAAAATATATCCGATTATCTTCAAATTTGGTCATAACACTTTTCATAGAAATTTAAACAAATCTAACTAGTCGGATCATTAAATGAAAGTGCGTATCTTTGTAAATGCCTTAGGTTTTCGGTGATTTTGTAGACATTTGGTTGATTACCTTCCAAAATATATCCGATTATATTCAAATTTGGTCATAACACTTTTCCTAGCAATTTAAATAAATATAACGGTCGGATCATTAATTGAACGTGCCTATCATTGTAAATGCCTTAGATTTTCGGTCATTTTGTAGACATTTAGTGGATTTCATCCCAAAATATATCCGATTATATTCAAATGTGGTCATAACACTTTTCCTAACATTTTAAATAAATCTAACGGTTAGATCATTAATTGAAAGTGCCTATCTTTGTAAACGCCTTAGGTTTTCGGTTTTTTTGTAGACATTTGGTAGATTGTATGCCAAAATATATCTGATTATCTTCAAATAAGGTAAAAACGCATTTCCTAGAAATTTAAAATAATCTAACGATCGGATCATTAGTTAGAGTTGTCTATCTTTGTAAATGCCTTAGATTTTCGGTCTTTTTGTTAATATTTGTTGGATTGCATGCCAAAATATATCCGATTATTTTCATATTTGGTCATAATACTTTTATTCGCAATTTAAAAAAATCTAATGGTCTGATCATAAATAGAAAGTTCCTATCTTTGTAAATGCAATAGATTTTCGGTATTTTTGTAGATATTTGGTGGATTACTTGCCAAAATATATCCGATTATATTCAAACTTGGTCATAACACTTTTTCTAGCAATTTAATAAATCTAACGGTCGGATCATTAAATGAAAGTGCCTATCGTTGTAAATGCCTTAGGTTTTCGGTCATTTTTTAGACATTTGGTGGATTGCATGTCAAAATATATCCGATTATATTCAAATATGGTCATAACACTTTTCCTAACATTTTAAATAAATCTAACGGTCGAACAATAATTGAAAGTGCCTATCTATGTAAACGCCTTAGGTTTTCGGTTTTTTTGTAGATATTTGGTAGATTGCATGCCAAAATATATCCGATTATCTTCAAATTTGGTCAAAACGCATTTCCTAGAAATTTAAAGTAATCTAACGATCGGATCATTAATTGAAAGTGTCTATCTTTGTAAATGCCTTAGGTTTTCGGTCTTTTTGTTGATATTTGTTGGATTGCATGCCAAAATATATCCGATTATCTTCAAATTTGGTCATAACACTTTTCATTAGAAATTTAAACAAATCTAACTATCGGATCATTAAATGAAAGTGCCTATCTTTGTAAATGCCTTAGGTTATCGGTGATTTTGTAGACATTTGGTGGATTACCTTCCAAAATATATCCGATTATATTCAAATTTGGTCATAACACTTTTCCTAGCAATTTAAATAAATATAACGGTCGGATCATTAATTGAAAGTGCCTATCATTGTAAATGCCTTAGATTTTCGGTCATTTTGTAGACATTTAGTGGATTTCATCCCAAAATATATCCGATTATATTCAAATGTGGTCATAACACTTTTCCTAACATTTTAAATAAATCTAACGGTTAGATCATTAATTGAAAGTGCCTATCTATGTAAACGCCTTATGTTTTCGGTTTTTTTGTAGACATTTGGTAGATTGCATGCCAAAATATATCTGATTATCTTCAAATATGGTAAAAACGCATTTCCTAGAAATTTAAAATAATCTAACGATCGGATCATTAGTTGGAGTTGTCTATCTTTGTAAATGCCTTAGATTTTCGGTCTTTTTGTTAATATTTGTTGGATTGCATGCCAAAATATATCCGATTATTTTCATATTTGGTCATAATACTTTTATTCGCAATTTAAAAAAATCTAATGGTCTGATCATAAATAGAAAGTTCCTATCTTTGTAAATGCAATAGATTTTCGGTATTTTTGTAGATATTTGGTGGATTACTTGCCAAAATATATCCGATTATATTCAAACTTGGTCATAACACTTTTTCTAGCAATTTAATAAATCTAACGGTCGGATCATTAAATGAAAGTGCCTATCGTTGTAAATGCCTTAGGTTTTCGGTCATTTTTTAGACATTTGGTGGATTGCATGTCAAAATATATCCGATTATATTCAAATATGGTCATAACACTTTTCCTAACATTTTAAATAAATCTAACGGTCAGAACAATAATTGAAAGTGCCTATCTATGTAAACGCCTTAGGTTTTCGGTTTTTTTGTAGATATTTGGTAGATTGCATGCCAAAATATATCCGATTATCTTCAAATTTGGTCAAAACGCATTTCCTAGAAATTTAAAGTAATCTATCGATCGGATCATTAATTGAAAGTGTCTATCTTTGTAAATGCCTTAGGTTTCGATTTTTTTGTTGATATTTGTTGGATTGCATGCCAAAAAATATCCGATTATCTTCAAATTTGGTCATAACACTTTTCATAGAAATTTAAACAAATCTAACTACCGGATCATTAAATGAAAGTGCGTATCTTCGTAAATGCCTTAGGTTATCGGTGATTTTGTAGACATTTGGTTGATTACCTTCCAAAATATATCCGATTATATTCAAATTTGGTCATAACACTTTTCCTAGCAATTTAAATAAATATAACGGTCGGATCATTAATTGAAAGTGCCTATCATTGTAAATGCCTTAGGTTTTCGGTCATTTTGTAGACATTTAGTGGATTTCATCCCAAAATATATCCGATTATATTCAAATGTGGTCATAACACTTTTCCTAACATTTTAAATAAATCTAACGGTTAGATCATTAATTGAAAGTGCCTATCTTTGTAAACGCCTTAGGTTTTCGGTTTTTTTGTAGACATTTGGTAGATTGTATGCCAAAATATATCTGATTATCTTCAAATATGGTAAAAACGCATTTCCTAGAAATTTAAAATAATCTAACGATCGGATCATTAGTTGGAGTTGTCTATCTTTGTAAATGCCTTAGATTTTCGGTCTTTTTGTTAATATTTGTTGGATTGCATGCCAAAATATATCCGATTATTTTCATATTTGGTCATAATACTTTTATTCGCAATTTAAAAAAATCTAATGGTCTGATCATAAATAGAAAGTTCCTATCTTTGTAAATGCAATAGATTTTCGGTATTTTTGTAGATATTTGGTGGATTACTTGCCAAAATATATCCGATTATATTCAAACTTGGTCATAACACTTTTCCTAGCAATTTAAATAAATATAACGGTCGGATCATTAAATGAAAGTGCCTATCGTTGTAAATGCCTTAGGTTTTCGGTCATTTTTTAGACATTTGGTGGATTGCATGTCAAAATATATCCGATTATATTCAAATATGGTCATAACACTTTTCCTAACATTTTAAATAAATCTAACGGTCAGAACAATAATTGAAAGTGCCTATCTATGTAAACGCCTTAGGTTTTCGGTTTTTTTGTAGATATTTGGTAGATTGCATACCAAAATATATCCGATTATCTTCAAATTTGGTCAAAACGCATTTCCTAGAAATTTAAAATAATCTAACGATCGGATCATTAGTTGGAGTTGTCTATCTTTGTAAATGCCTTAGATTTTCGGTCTTTTTGTTAATATTTGTTGGATTGCATGCCAAAATATATCCGATTATTTTCATATTTGGTCATAATACTTTTATTCGCAATTTAAAAAAATCTAATGGTCTGATCATAAATAGAAAGTTCCTATCTTTGTAAATGCAATAGATTTTCGGTATTTTTGTAGATATTTGGTGGATTACTTGCCAAAATATATCCGATTATATTCAAACTTGGTCATAACACTTTTCCTAGCAATTTAAATAAATATAACGGTCGGATCATTAAATGAAAGTGCCTATCGTTGTAAATGCCTTAGGTTTTCGGTCATTTTTTAGACATTTGGTTGATTACCTTCCAAAATATATCCGATTATATTCAAATTTGGTCATAACACTTTTCCTAGCAATTTAAATAAATATAACGGTCGGATCATTAATTGAAAGTGCCTATCATTGTAAATGCCTTAGGTTTTCGGTCATTTTGTAGACATTTAGTGGATTTCATCCCAAAATATATCCGATTATATTCAAATGTGGTCATAACACTTTTCCTAACATTTTAAATAAATCTAACGGTTAGATCATTAATTGAAAGTGCCTATCTTTGTAAACGCCTTAGGTTTTCGGTTTTTTTGTAGACATTTGGTAGATTGTATGCCAAAATATATCTGATTATCTTCAAATATGGTAAAAACGCATTTCCTAGAAATTTAAAATAATCTAACGATCGGATCATTAGTTGGAGTTGTCTATCTTTGTAAATGCCTTAGATTTTCGGTCTTTTTGTTAATATTTGTTGGATTGCATGCCAAAATATATCCGATTATTTTCATATTTGGTCATAATACTTTTATTCGCAATTTAAAAAAATCTAATGGTCCGATCATAAATAGAAAGTTCCTATCTTTGTAAATGCAATAGATTTTCGGTATTTTTGTAGATATTTGGTGGATTACTTGCCAAAATATATCCGATTATATTCAAACTTGGTCATAACACTTTTTCTAGCAATTTAATAAATCTAACGGTCGGATCATTAAATGAAAGTGCCTATCGTTGTAAATGCCTTAGGTTTTCGGTCATTTTTTAGACATTTGGTGGATTGCATGTCAAAATATATCCGATTATATTCAAATATGGTCATAACACTTTTCCTAACATTTTAAATAAATCTAAAGGTCGAACAATAATTGAAAGTGCCTATCTATGTAAACGCCTTAGGTTTTCGGTTTTTTGTAGATATTTGGTAGATTGCATGCCAAAATATATCCGATTATCTTCAAATTTGGTCAAAACGCATTTCCTAGAAATTTAAAGTAATCTATCGATCGGATCATTAATTGAAAGTGTCTATCTTTGTAAATGCCTTAGGTTTCGATTTTTTGTTGATATTTGTTGGATTGCATGCCAAAAAATATCCGATTATCTTCAAATTTGGTCATAACACTTTTCATAGAAATTTAAACAAATCTAACTACCGGATCATTAAATGAAAGTGCGTATCTTCGTAAATGCCTTAGGTTATCGGTGATTTTGTAGACATTTGGTTGATTACCTTCCAAAATATATCCGATTATATTCAAATTTGGTCATAACACTTTTCCTAGCAATTTAAATAAATATAACGGTCGGATCATTAATTGAAAGTGCCTATCATTGTAAATGCCTTAGATTTTCGGTCATTTTGTAGACATTTAGTGGATTTCATCCCAAAATATATCCGATTATATTCAAATGTGGTCATAACACTTTTCCTAACATTTTAAATAAATCTAACGGTTAGATCATTAATTGAAAGTGCCTATCTATGTAAACGCCTTATGTTTTCGGTTTTTTTGTAGACATTTGGTAGATTGCATGCCAAAATATATCTGATTATCTTCAAATATGGTAAAAACGCATTTCCTAGAAATTTAAAATAATCTAACGATCGGATCATTAGTTGGAGTTGTCTATCTTTGTAAATGCCTTAGATTTTCGGTCTTTTTGTTAATATTTGTTGGATTGCATGCCAAAATATATCCGATTATTTTCATATTTGGTCATAATACTTTTATTCGCAATTTAAAAAAATCTAATGGTCGGATCATAAATAGAAAGTTCCTATCTTTGTAAATGCCATAGATTTTCGGTATTTTTGTAGATATTTGGTGGATTACTTGCCAAAATATATCCGATTATATTCAAACTTGGTCATAACACTTTTCCTAGCAATTTAAATAAATATAACGGTCGGATCATTAAATGAAAGTGCCTATCGTTGTAAATGCCTTAGGTTTTCGGTCATTTTTTAGACATTTGGTGGATTGCATGTCAAAATATATCCGATTATATTCAAATATGGTCATAACACTTTTCCTAACATTTTAAATAAATCTAACGGTCAGATCAATAATTGAAAGTGCCTATCTATGTAAACGCCTTAGGTTTTCGGTTTTTTTGTAGATATTTGGTAGATTGCATGCCAAAATATATCCGATTATCTTCAAATTTGGTCAAAACGCATTTCCTAGAAATTTAAAATAATCTAACGATCGGATCATTAGTTGGAAGTTGTCTATCTTTGTAAATGCCTTAGATTTTCGGTCTTTTTGTTGATATTTGTTGGATTGCATGCCAAAATATATCCGATTATTTTCATATTTGGTCATAATACTTTTATTAGCAATTTAAACAAATCTAATGGTCTGATCATTAAATAGAAAGTTCCTATCTTTGTAAATGCAATAGATTTTCGGTATTTTTGTAGATATTTGGTGGATTACTTGCCAAAATATATCCGATTATATTCAAACTTGGTCATAACACTTTTTCTAGCAATTTAAATAAATCTAACGGTCGGATCATTAAATGAAAGTGCCTATCGTTGTAAATGCCTTAGGTTTTCGGTCATTTTTTAGACATTTGGTGGATTGCATGTCAAAATATATCCGATTATATTCAAATATGGTCATAACACTTTTCCTAACATTTTAAATAAATCTAACGGTCGGATCAATAATTGAAAGTGCCTATCTATGTAAACGCCTTAGGTTTTCGGTTTTTTGTAGATATTTGGTAGATTGCATGCCAAAATATATCCGATTATCTTCAAATTTGGTCATAACGCATTTCCTAGAAATTTAAAGTAATCTATCGATCGGATCATTAATTGAAAGTGTCTATCTTTGTAAATGCCTTAGGTTTCGATCTTTTTGTTGATATTTGTTGGATTGCATGCCAAAATATATCCGATTATCTTCAAATTTGGTCATAACACTTTTCATAGAAATTTAAACAAATCTAACTAGTCGGATCATTAAATGAAAGTGCGTATCTTTGTAAATGCCTTAGGTTATCGGTGATTTTGTAGACATTTGGTTGATTACCTTCCAAAATATATCCGATTATATTCAAATTTGGTCATAACACTTTTCCTAGCAATTTAAATAAATATAACGGTCGGATCATTAATTGAAAGTGCCTATCATTGTAAATGCCTTAGGTTTTCGGTCATTTTGTAGACATTTAGTGGATTTCATCCCAAAATATATCCGATTATATTCAAATGTGGTCATAACACTTTTCCTAACATTTTAAATAAATCTAACGGTTAGATCATTAATTGAAAGTGCCTATCTTTGTAAACGCCTTAGGTTTTCGGTTTTTTTGTAGACATTTGGTAGATTGCATGCCAAAATATATCTGATTATCTTCAAATATGGTAAAAACGCATTTCCTAGAAATTTAAAATAATCTAACGATCGGATCATTAGTTGGAGTTGTCTATCTTTGTAAATGCCTTAGATTTTCGGTCTTTTTGTTAATATTTGTTGGATTGCATGCCAAAATATATCCGATTATTTTCAAATTTGGTCATAATACTTTTATTAGCAATTTAAAAAAATCTAATGGTCTGATCATAAATAGAAAGTTCCTATCTTTGTAAATGCAATAGATTTTCGGTATTTTTGTAGATATTTGGTGGATTACTTGCCAAAATATATCCGATTATATTCAAACTTGGTCATAACACTTTTCCTAGCAATTTAAATAAATATAACGGTCGGATCATTAAATGAAAGTGCCTATCGTTGTAAATGCCTTAGGTTTTCGGTCATTTTTTAGACATTTGGTGGATTGCATGTCAAAATATATCCGATTATATTCAAATATGGTCATAACACTTTTCCTAACATTTTAAATAAATCTAACGGTCAGAACAATAATTGAAAGTGCCTATCTATGTAAACGCCTTAGGTTTTCGGTTTTTTTGTAGATATTTGGTAGATTGCATACCAAAATATATCCGATTATCTTCAAATTTGGTCAAAACGCATTTCCTAGAAATTTAAAATAATCTAACGATCGAATCAATAATTGGAAGTGCCTATTTTTGTAAATGCCTTCGGTTTTCGGTCTTTTTGTTGATATTTGCTGGATTGCATGCCAAAATATATCTGATTATCTTCAAATTTGGTCATAACGCTTTTCCTAGAAATTTAATCCAATCTAATGATCGGATCATTAATTTAAAGTGTCTGTCCTTGTAAATGCCTTAGGTTTTCGGTCTTTTTATTGATATTTGTTTGATTGCATGCCAAAATATATCCGATTATCTTCATATTTGGTCATAATACTTTTATTCGCAATTGAAAAAAAATCAAATGGTCAGATCATAAATTGAAAGTTCCTATCTTTGTAAATGCCATAGATTTTCGGTATTTTTGTAGATATTTGTTGGATTGCACGCAAAAATATATCCGATTATCTTCCAATTTGGTCATAACACTTTTCATAGAAATTTAAACAAATCTAACGGTCGGTTCATTAAATGAAAGTCCGTATCTTTGTAAATGCCTTAGGTTATCGGTGATTTTGTAGACATTTGGTGGATTACCTGCCAAAATATATCCGATTATATTCAAACTTGGTCATAACACTTTTCCTAGCAATTTAAATAAATTTAATGGTCGGATTATTAATTGAAGGTGCCTATCATTGTAAATGCCTTAGATTTTCGGTCATTTTTGTAGACATTTGGTGGTTTGCATGCCAAAATATATCCGATTATATTCAAATGTGGACATAACACTTTTCCTAACATTTTAAATAAATCTAACGGTCAAATCATTAATTGAAAGTGCCTATCTATGTAAACGCCTTAGGTTTTCGGTTTTACTGTAAACATTTGGTAGATTGCATGCCAAAATATATCCGATTATCTTCAAATTTGGACATAACGCATTTCCTAGAAATTTAAAGTAATCTATCGATCGGATCATTAATTGAAAGTGCCTATCTTTGTAAATGTCTTAGGTTTTCAGTATTTTTGTTGATATTTGTTGTATTGCAAGCCAAAATATATCTGATTATCTTCAAATTTGGTTATAACGCTTTTGTTAGAATTTTAAGCCAATCTAACGATCGGATCATTAATTGAAAGTGTCTGTCCTTGTAAATGCCTTCGGTTTTCGGTCTTTTTGTTGGATTGCATGCCAAAATATATCCGATTATCTTCATATTTGGTCATAACACTTTTATTCGCAATTTAAACAAATCTAATGGTCAGACCATAAATGGTCGGACCAAAAATTGAAAGTACATATCTTTGTAAATGTCTTAGGTTTTCGGTATTTTTGTAGGTATTTGTTGGATTGCATGCCAAAATATATCCGATTATCTTCCAATTTGGTCATAACACTTTTATTAGCAATTTAAACACATCTAACGGTCGGATTATTAATTGAAACTGCCCATCTTTGTAAATGCCTTAGGTTTTCGGTCTTTTTGTATTCATTTGTTGGATTGCATGCCAAAATATATCCGACTATCTTCAAATTTGGTCATAAAAATTTTCCTAAAAATTTAAACAAATCTAACGATCGGATCATTAATTGAAAGTGCCTATCTTTGTAAATGCCTTAGGTTTTCGGTATTTTTGTTAATATTTGTTGGATTGCATGCCAATATATATTGGATTTTCTTCAAATTTGGTCATAACACTTTTCATAGAAATATAAACCAATCTAACGAGCGAATCATTAATTGAAAGTGCTGTCTTTGTAAATGCCATAGGTTTTCGGGCTTTTTGTTCATATTTGTTGGATTGCACGCCAAAATATATCCGACTATCTTCAAATTTGGTCATAACACTTTTATTCGCAATTTAAACAAATCTAGTGGTCGGATTATAAATTGAAAGTACCTATCTTTGTAAATGCCTTACGTTTTCGATATTTTTGTAGATATTTGTTGGATTGCATGCCAAAATTTATCCGATTATCTTCCAATTTGGTCATAACACTTTTATTACCAATTTAAATAAATCTAACGGCCGGATCATTAATCGAAACTACCCAACTTTGTAAATACCTTAGGTTTTCGGTCTTTTTGTAGTCATCTGTTGGATTGCATGCCAAAATATATCCGACTATCTTCCAATTTGGTCATAACAATTTTCTTAGAAATTTAAACAAATCTAACGGTCGGATCATTAATTGAAAGTGCCGATCTTTTTAAATACCTTAGGTTTTCGGTCTTTTTGTAGTCATTTGCTGGATTGCATGTCAAAATATATTCGACTATCTTCCAATTTGGTCATAACAATTTTCCTAGAAATTTAAACAAATCTAACGGTCGTATCATTAATTGAAAGTGCCGATCTTTTTAAATGCCTTAGGTTTCGGTCTTTTTGTTTATATTTATTGGAATGCATGCCAAAATATATCTGATTATCTTCAAATTTCGTCATAACACTGTTACTAGAAATTTAAACAAATCTAACGGTCGGATCATTAATTCAAGGTTTCTATCTTTGTGAATGCCTTCGGTTTTCAATATTTTTGTTAATATTAGATGGATTGCATGCCAAAATATATCCGATATTCTTGAAATTTTTTCATAACACTTTTTGTAGCAATTCTAAAAATCTAACGGTCGGATCATTAATTGAAAGTGCCCATCTTTAAAAAAAGCCTTTGGTTTTCGGTATTTTTGGTGAAATTTGTTGGATTGCATGCCAAAACATATCCCATTATCTTCAAACTAGGTCATAACACTTTTATTATCAATTTAAACAAATCTAACGGTCGAATCATTAATTGAAAGTGCTTATCTTTGTAAATGCCTTAGGTTTTCAGTCTTTTTGTAGTCATTTGTTGTATTGCATACCAAAATATATCCGACTATCTTCAAATTTTGTCATAACACTTTTATTAGTAATTTAAACAAATCTAACGGTCGGATCATTAATTGAAAGTTTCTATCTTTGTAAAAGCCTTAGGTTTACGGTATTTTTTTTATATTTGTTGGATTGCATGCCAAAAAATATCCGATTATCTTCAAATTTATTCATAACACTTTTATTAGCAATTCAAACAAATCTAACGGTCGGATCATTAATTGAAAGTGGCTATCTTTGTAAATGCCTTAAGTTTTCGGTTTTTTTGTTGATATTTGTTGGATTGCATGCCAAAATATATCCGATTATCTTCAAATTTGGTAATAACGCTTTTGTTAGAAATTTAAGCCAATCTAACGATCGGATCATTAATTGAATAGTGCCTATCCTTGTAAATGCCTTAGGTTTTCGGTCTTTTTGTTGATATTTGTTGGATTGCTTGCCAAAATATATCCGATTATCTTCAAATTTGGTCATAAAACTTTTATTAGCATTTTAAACAAATCAAACGGTCGGATAATTAATTGAAAGTGCTCATCTTTGTAAATGACTTATGTTTTCGGTATTTTGGTTGATATTTGTTGTATTGCATACCAAAATATATCCAATTATCTTCAAATTTTGTCATAATATGTTTCATAGTAATTTAAACAAATATAACGGTCGGGTCGTTAAATGAAAGTGCCAATCTTTGTAAATGCCTTAGGTTTTCGGTCATTTTGTAGACATTTGGTGTATTGCTTGCCAAAATAAATCCGATTATATTCAAATGTGGTCATAACACTTTTCCTAACATTTTAAATAAATCTAACGGTCATATCATTAATTGAAA